>JAJLTV010000056.1:0-90514 GCA_030568405.1 Myxozyma monticola | reverse complement strand
CCTGCTCCGGGAGGTGCTCTTCTCAGGTTGCCAGTCCTCTGACCTTTCACGATCGTTGGCTACTTGATGTCGGTCACTGCCTGCGGGCAACAAGTTCGTCAATAGAGGTGCCCCTGGCTCTTTGTTGTGAGTATCTGATGAGGCGGGGCGGGCGGTGCTACTGACAACAGACCATCGACCATTATATTCCCAGGGCTTTCGTGTTGAATATTCTAAAGTATGGCGGTCTTGAGCTTGTGTTTGATGCTGGCTAACATGTTGGATACAGGTGCACTTCGCGTTCCACTCGATACTTCATTGCAAGCTCTTACGCTCTTTGATACGCGCGCACTCGCAACACGCATAGTACAGCAGCTACTTTTCTACCGAACTCGAACACGATCGCGCTTGACTTCTCTTCTCTTTTCTTCTGTCGCGCTCTCTTCTATCTACACTACACTATACGTTCGATGCTGCTGCCGGGAATTGTCGACTGGTCTGTTGACGTTGGGGACGAATTGGGGACGATGGATGTTGATGATTGGGGGTGAGGTTATACTGTCTTGATTCATAATACAAATACTTTCTTCTTTCTTCCAAACTAAATGATCACGCCCATCACGCAACAGTGCTCTCGCGCCGAGCTTTATACATAAGCACTCGAGTTTCTCACTTCTGTAGTTTTCTGAAGTACGAGTTGACGGATCACAAATCGGACGGAAACGCGTGCAGGGCGATCAACGTTCCTACTGTTCGTAACTATCTACGCAGATGATAAAAAACAAGTTCACATTGAATGTTAGATCTAGTAAACTACACTTCAACCTAGTTATTCTCGCTGAAGATTCCTCGCAAATCAGGCATTGGCTTGCCTTTGTCGTGTGAATATCGTTGCTCCTGGTGCGAAGGTTTATGGTGCTCTGACGATTTTTCGTCATCTCTTCTGCGCTCCTTCGCGTGATGTTCAGAACGGTTCTCTGATTTGTGATGCTTGTCGGATGACGCCTTGTCCTTACTTCTGTGTTTCTGACTCCGATGACTATCTGCCCGTTTAGAACCATGACGGCTACTGCGCGGCTTGCTATGCTTCTCAGGCGATTTCTTCTCGACGTCATTCTCGTGTCCCCGGCTCCGATGATGTGTAGTAGATGACTCTCGCCGTTTCGCGGTATCTTCATTTGCAGTATTACTGCTGTTTTCCACATGCCGGGAGCTTCTTCCTATAGAACTTGGCTTTTCATAGCGTCTCTCATGGTGGTCGCTTTCATCTTCGACATCCCGAGAAGCTCTGGATTTCTTATGATCGGATCGAGTTGAGGACTTTCGCCGCTTGCCAGTATCTTCCTGCACAGAGTCACTGTCACTGTGTGCATGCTGAGACTTTCTATGTCTGGATGTTCTAGATTTTGAAGTCCGGTGATCCGAACGCTCGTGCCGACGTGCCGGCTTTTCGCTCTCGCTTTCACTCTCCACATATCGCGTCTCTCTAGAACTAGGCAGTGAATCTGTACTCAAGGACCGTTTCCGTGGCGTTGAGCTAGAATAAGCTGGTCTATAGCGATCAGAATCTCGCTGGACAGATTTAGCTGGTGAAGGTGGTGCTATTGGATTCGCTTTGTTGAACTCTTTAAGGCGCACGACTGCATCTAGTGCTTCCTTCTTCAATAGCGCATGATTATGAACGTTTGCGTCTTTGACAACCCGAGTAAGGAAATTGGTGTTCGGTTTCAATCCGTTGGATCTATCATTTCAAGTAATCAGTACACAGCCAGACACCAAGAAGTTTAGACCTGATTTACCTTGCTAATCTTCCCGGGACTTTCTTTGTAGCACTCGAAGTTTGAACTGCCTCTTTTGTAGATTGTGCTTCTTTGAGCAGAAGTTGTACGAAATAGTCGTCGTCATCGCTGGAATCTTTTGACGACACCCGTCGCGACATCACGCCAGACAGCGCGATTAGATTGATCAAGCTTACTCCAGCTTCAGACTCAGTGAATCATTCATTTGACATAAATATATATTTCGGTCCTCGGTGTCTTATGTAACTTGTAGACAGTCGATAGTCAGCGTGCCGAGATTCGACGCGAAATTAATGTTAAATAGGCCGCGATGAGCTGGAAACTTTACGCAAATCAACCAATATATCTCAATGTTTTCCAAGTCCAATTGCAAGTTAAGACTACAGTAATACTTTTTTTCACTTAAGACTGTAAGTACTGTCTCTAAATAATGGCAAAAATATCTAGACTGCACAATCAAAAAAAAAATAATTGAATTCTTCTCCGAAGCGGGGAATTGAACCCCGATTTGCCCGGTGAGAGCGGACCGTGCTAAACATTACACTACTTCGGATTGCTGACGATCCAATTTGCAAAACTCGGTACAGCCCAAAAATTGTTCAAAAATTGTTTTTTTGGCTCTAGGCCGCAAACTGTAAGCTTTTTTTCAAGAAGCGTTAGTGGTTTAGCGGTAAAATTCGTCGTTGCCATCGACGAGCCCCCGGTTCGACTCCGGGCTGACGCAATTTTTTTGCATTTCAATTGTTTTTGCTTTCCGCAGCTGAGTCGCTCAGCTCTTCCTGGTGTAATTGTTGAATTTGTAGAGTAGAGCAAAACAAAGTAGGGCTGTGGTGCTACAAATCTGTTCGTTAGTTTGAGAGAACTCGAGACGCGCCGCAAACGCGTCGAATTGAAATAACATAGTTTAAGGCTTCTCGTGCATCGAAATTGACAACTTATACATCATTCTATACATATATAGAGGAGTACAGCATGGCGGACACAGACTTCGACGATTGTCCAGACCTGACAAAGTCTGCACCGACACTGCTGCGCGAGATCACGAGCGAGTTATCAGAAGCGCTGGCATCTGGTCGCGTTAATCTTCCTACGGAATTGACATCGCGGCTCGAACAGTTTCAAGACTCACCGCAACTTATTGATCCGATTCTGGAAAACAGCGTAAAGTCATTATGCGAGGCTTATTTGTCTGACCGACAGGACTGGCACGGCCGGGTGTTGTATTTGCTTGTGAAGGTGCGCGGAAGCAAGACCGTGAGTCGTTTGCTGCCGAACGACGTCGCGCTCGTCGAGCGCGTGTTATCCGAAGCCGAAGCCTCCGACGAGCGATCATGGGAAGAACGATTTGTGCTGCTACTCTGGCTTTCGGTTCTTGTACTTACACCGTTCCCGCTTGCGACAGTTGGTACGAACGTGTCTGAGAGAGTGTACAAGTTAGTGACTGAGCAATTGCGCGCGACCGGTCGCGAGCGTGAGGCTGCCGTCGTCGCACTGGCGCGTTTTGTCGTGCGCGCCGATACTTTGACGGAATACCTTCCGCGGTTCCTGGACGACTGTGACGCGTATAATGAGAGCGAGAAGCGCAGTGCACCGGTCAGCGAGATCCTCGGCGTGATTTCAGCGCTCGCCCAGATTCTCGCATTGTGCCCTGTTCGACAGCTTGAGGCACATGTACCACATCTTTCGCGTATTTTGGCAGCATTTCAGGCTTCGTCTGCGCAAGGGTTTAATAACGCTCTGCGAAAGGCGCTGTGCAAGGCGACTACGCGGCTGGCGTTAGCGTCGCTGGCGCTTTCGCCGACAGAAGTGCCCCAGGCGGTCGAGACTTGTATCGACCATCTGCTCAATTCCGCACTTTCAGACAGCGACACGCTCGTGCGGTATGCCGCGTCCAAAGCGTTTTCCCGTGTAGCGTCTGCATTGGCGGATATCGACAGCGAGGGAATGTTTGTGTCGGAGCTGGTCGACTCGCTTCTGCTGTCCAGTTTCCCCGTGATTGATTCGGACCTGCGAGTTTCAGACAGGTGGCATGGCGGCGAACTGGCGCTTGCTGAGCTTTTACGACGACACGTGCTTCCGCTGCCTGCGTACGCCGGCCAATTGCTCGACAAGATCAGAGCCGGAGTTCGGTTTGATATCCGCAAGAATACGACGGCGCTTGGAGCGAATGTACGTGATGCGGCGTGTTACGCGGCTTGGTCGCTGTTTAGGCATTATCCCAAGTTACTGGACGACCCCGCGACAGCCAAGTTGGCGAAGGACGTGCTGGCAGAGCTGTTGCTGATTGGTTGTTTTGATCGGGAGGTGAATAATCGGCGGGCAGCTGCCGCTGCGGTGCAGGAGTGTATCGGAAGGCATCCTGGTGTTGTTGACCAGCTTGAGACTGGAATCGCGCTTGTTCAAGCTCTCGATTACTTTGCGATCGGGAACCGGAAGCATGCGTTTACTGATATTGCTCTACGCGTGCATAAACTTGGGATCGTGCCTGAAGGCGAGATGACGGAATTTTTGCTGAACAGGGCAATCATCAGCTGGGACGTGGCTATGCGCCGTCTTGGCGGCGAAGCACTCGCCATACTGTCGAAGGATGCGGGCAATGTGGGCGCTATGGCGACACGGATGCTTGATTTATTTGAAGCGGAACCTACGGATCTCGGGAAACGGCACGGATACCTCTACGCCTTGGGCGAGTTACTTGAAGTTCTCCCGTCCGGCGACGCCGCGATTCCTGGTTTAGTGCCGCGGGTTCGGGACATGTTTCACGACATTGAGATTCCAGCACACCAAGCTCTGATCCTGCACGACGGCATTTTGCATGTCGTGGCAGGTGTCATTCCGCTCTGCTTGAAATACTACGAGTTGCAGGGATCAGATTCGGAAAGTACTATTCCGAACGACTATTTGAGGGTTGTTGACTCCGCCTTAGCGTACACGGGCGATAGCGCTGATATCACCGCGATCCACGACGCGGCGTGTGTGGTGATGTCAAGATTTCCGGCGAATCTTGCGAGGATTGATTACTTGTTTGAACGAGCGCTGCAACACGGCGAGTACGCATTCATATTCGCGATCGCGAGCATTCCGTCCGCGAGTACGAAGGAAGTTGTCAGAAAGCTTTGCAGCGCCGGATACTCTGTGCAACAGAAACTCGACATCTCGGTTCGCATTGCTTGCGTGCGCGCGCTCGGTACGATTCTCGATAATACGCCAAAAGATCTAGGAAACGCTGAAATTTTGAGCACTTTGAATGCCGCGATGCAGGATTACTCGGTGTTGCCCATGCGCGGCGAGATTGGGTCGCAGCTACGGATGGCTGCCATTTCAGTTTTGCGGAGGCATGGGAGAAGAATTTTTGATAGTTGTAACAATGAGTTTTCTGCGGCTTGGCGAGTCGAGTGTATTTCGAATCTGGCAAGGATATCGTTGGAGAAGATTGACAAGTTGCGACTCGAAGCAGCGCGCTGTTTACGTGAACTGCGAACATATTCAACGTCAGCGGGCGAGCTTGATTCTATCTTGGGCGATCAAGAGACTCAGTACGAGAGTCCGAGTGAGTATTACGACAAAATGATCGCACTCTGCTGTATTGTCGACAACGACGTACTTTCGCGATCAGCGGTTCTGGGACTTGCTGCATCGGTCGGCGGTGGCGCGGGCGAGAGCGTCGTCCGGGCGTCTCGGGACGCGGTTTCAAAGGTCGCGAGTACGCCGTACGATGCGGATGAGGAATCTTTGGAGCACAAGCAAGCCAAGACGCAGATAATGTCAGCTACCTGCTCGGCGTTTCTTGAAGTGCCAGCCCCAGCAGTCGCGCAATTGACACCCACCGTGCCGCGTCGTGATCTTGAATTGGCACAGTTGATTGTCGAGATTTATCAGAGCGCGGGCAAGTTTGAGGGTCCGTATATTCCGCTGTTTAACAAGACCACGAGACTGTTCAACGCGGCGTACAAGTCCCGAAACGTGGCACGGGTCGAGCTGCTTACGAGTTTGTATGGAGTTATCGCGAGTAGCTCTGAGCGCGGCGGTAGGGCTTCGAAAGCGGCGCTGAAGAAGATTGTTGATGTGCTGACCGGGGAGTTGGCTGATGTGAGTTTTTGTTTTTGATTGAAATAGGGTGGAGCGAAGTAGGCTGACAACGAAAGGCACGGAGTAAGGCCGTCGAAACGATTCTGGATTTGGGGACCGCGTACCCGGAGGACGTTCAGGCTGAAGTCACGAGTATCATTCTGGATAATAACGACTTCACTACGTGCGACGATAAACAAGTCTTTAAGGAAGCGGAAGAGACAATCATGAGGCTGTATGGAGACGTATCGACTTGACGTGGCTAACTGTATGCATTATAGAGAGCTATATATTTCTATTGATAATGCACGAATCCTGACCCGCAAAAATTCTGCATAATGCGCGTCGCGCCTTGCACATATGGTCATAACGAAACAACGCGCGTTTCATTCCGTGTCTAATTGCGATGATAATTATCCCAATAAATCAAGTCATCCAGAAACTCGCAAAACTCCGCAACTTCCCGCACGTCCTGCGGAGTGCAGGGCTCGCTCGATAGGATTACCACTCCGCCGGCGTGGTTTGCAATCGTCATCGATGGTGGTTTGCGCGGCGGAGAAGCGGGAGGCGAGCGCGGTGCATTTGTTGTGTCTGCTAGGATTCGGCGGCGAGGTGGTGCGTGTGCTGGCTGGGACTGGGCTAGAGGCTGGATTGGAGGTGGACTCTTGAGCGGGAAACGGTGGAGAGGGATGATGTTAGACGGATCTGTGAAACTTCTGAGATAATTGCGATGTTAGTAGTAGCACATTTTATAAACAACAGAGTAAGCCGATTTACAAAAAATCACGGCGTAACTGAAGAGGAAAAAATAGAAAATTAAACGAACATGGAATTCAAGCACTCGATTACACGAGCAGAGGTCAGCTTTTTTAAAAGTTTTGCACAGGATCTGCCGACTTGCGCAAGCACGGTAACTTGTGAACCGTAAGCTGGGGGATTGCAAAGTGACGGCGACGAAAGAAGATCGAGATGGAAGTCGATTACGAGTACTGATTCGGCGGACAGCGCTTTGGCAAATTGAGTCGCGATTAAGGCAAAAAATGGCTGTGTCGGCGGTGCACGGTCTGTAGGTGTAGTCGTAAATGGGACGGTAACTGGGGGTAGGGTGGAGAATTGAGGGCAGCTGAGAGTGCGTCGGAGTGGGCGGGATGCCGATTTATCTTGCGTATCGCGCTGCGGGATTCGTGTATCCTGTGACTGTTTACCGACTGCCGTCGTATTCTCCTCTTTATCAGATTGGGTTATTTGCTTTGATGACGTTTTTGTCGTCAGAATTTTGTGAGTGTATGCGACGGCTAGCGGACGGTACCCGCTGACAAACAAGACAGACTCGCGCGTCTGGCATCGATACACGATGTTTCCTAGGACCTGCCGCTCATACAAACTCCGCGCTGCCGTCCATGCGCGCGATGAAGCGTCCATCTGACGATAGATTATATCTGTGCTGTAGTGGCTGTGTCGGATAGCTTGAGCTTTGTTAGAGCCGAGTCCCGTAGTGATTAGTTTGAGCGTGTCGATGACCGTGGTAGCCGGAGAGTAAGGGCGTTGTTTGAAATCGTCGACGTCAGGAGAATCAGATTCTTCAGACATCAGACCTGGAGTGACAGTATCCAATAACACTACCGCTGTCTCCAAAGCTATAATAAACCGCATTAGCACAATCCGCATTCCATCTCACACGCCAAACCTCACCAATCCCCCGCTCTTGGCACGACTCTTCGCCCGCATCCACTACTTCCACGCCCATCTCACCGCCAACATGAGTTCTAAACCCTGCATCAAGCAGTTCAAGCACATCAATCGCAAACGCAACAATCCTGACGTCAATCTCGCGGACAATGCTGGTTAGTATCTGTCGCGCCGAGTAGCGGGCCGTGACCGTGGTCGCACGAGATCTGTCAAGCGAGAGCAGCCGGATCGCTCGTCTGAAGAGCTTGAATGGCGTCTTCGCCGTCTTGACAAGTGATCTGATTGATATCTCCATTTTTCAGTCTCAAGAGTTCTCTTAACTTTGGCTTTAATTGCAGTGTGAGTTGAGTGAAATGTCAAGTGAAGTCGACGACTGTTGGAACTCATCGCCGTTGGAGCTTGTTGACAGCAACGTCGGACGCCACGCGCGTCATTATTTACATCACGTGCAGTCGTGTCTACACCACGTGACTATATGTCACGTGCAGTACCCCAGATTGATCTGCAGCCAATAAGATTAGCCGAGAATTTAAAGCCGAAATGAAGTCCGAAGAGGCGGCTCGGCTTAGTAATTAAGAAATCGTCTACTGCATGTAAACAGAAAGCAAAACACGAAAACAATGACATTACATTTTGTTGATTATATCCAATAATTACAATAGCCCTAAACAAACCTAGTACTGATGCATTCCGAGTCAGGTAAATAGATAAGTAGATTAAAGACGAAAAAATCACTTGCGGCCGGCCTTGACGGTGGAGATGATCTCCTCGACAATGGACGGGTTCGACAGCGTCGAGATGTCGCCGAGACCGTCCTCCTCGCCCGCCAGGACCTTGCGCAGGATACGGCGCATGATCTTTCCCGACCGGGTCTTGGGCAGGTCCGAGACGATGATGATGTTTTTGGGCGCCGCGAAGGGGCCGATGGACTTGCGGACGGTGAAGACGAGCTCCTTCTTCATGTCGGCGATGGACTCGTCGATCGTGGGTTTCAGGACGACGAAGGCGTTGACGGCCTGGCCGGTCAGGTCGTCGTGCGTGCCGACGACGGCGGCCTCGGCCACGTTGTGGTTCATGATCAGGGCAGCCTCGATCTCGGCGGTCGAGAGACGGTGACCGGAGACGTTGACGACGTCGTCAACGCGGCCGCGGATCCAGTAGTAGCCCTCGTGGTCGCGACCGGCGCCGTCGCCGGTGAAGTAGTAGCCGCGGTACGGGTGTAGGTAGGTCTCGAGGTACCGGTCGTGCGAGTTCCAGACCGAGCGGGCCATGGACGGCCAGGGCCGCTTGATGGCGAGCACGCCCTCGACGTCGTTGCCGATGAGTTCCTCGCCAGAGACGGGATCGATGATGGCGGGCTCGATGCCGAAGAAAGGCAGGGACGCTGAACCGGGCTTGGTGGGCGTGACGCCGGAGAGCGGCGTGATGATGTTGGAGCCGGTCTCGGTCTGCCAGTAGGTGTCGACGATGTGGGCCTCCTCCTTGCCGATCTTCTCGTGGTACCAGTTCCAGATCTCGGGCGCGATGGGCTCACCGACGGAGCCGAGAGTTCGGACGGATGAGAGGTCGTGGTGGATGAACTCGTCGCCGGCACGCTTGAGGAGACGCAGCGCGGTGGGGGCGACGTAGAACTGCGTGGCGCGGTACTTCTCGATGATGTCCCAGTAGCGCGAGAAGGACGGGAAGGCGGGCGTGCCCTCAAACACGACGGTGGTGACTCCGAGGAGCAGGGGCGCGTAGAGGACGTAGGTGTGGCCCGTGATCCAGCCGACGTCGCCGGCAGTGAAGTAGACGTCGCCCGGGTGGATGTCGAAGACGTACTTGCCGGTCATGGCGGCGCCGAGCAGGTATCCGGCGGTGGTGTGCAGGACGCCCTTGGGCTTGCCGGTCGAGCCCGAGGTGTAGAGCAGGAACAGCGGGTGCTCGGACGGCACGTTCACCGGCGGGAAGTACGGCCGGTACTTTGCGGTCTCCTCGTGCCACCAAAAGTCGCGGCCCTCGGTCCAGGGAATGTCGGCGCCGGTGCGACGGTAGACGAGCACGTGTCCGACGTCCGGGCACGACTTGAGCGCGTCGTCGACGATGCGCTTGGTCGAGACGGCCTTGCCGCCGCGGCGGCCCTCGTCGGTCGTGATGATGACCTTGGAGTTGGCGTTGAGCACGCGGTCGGAGAGCGAGCCGGACGAGAAGCCGGCGAAGACGACCGAGTGCAGGGCGCCGAGACGCGTGACGGCGAGCAGGGCGACGATGGCCTCGGGGATCATGGGCATGTAGATGGCGACGGTGTCGCCCTTCTTGACGCCGAAGGACTGCAGGGTGTAGGCGACCTGGGAGATCTCGCGGAGCAGCTCGGCGTAGGTGATCTTGCGCGAGTCGTGCTCCTCGTCGGCCTCGTAGATGATGGCCACGCGCTCGGGATCCTCGAGGGCCCAGCGGTCGACGCAGTTATAGGACGCGTTGAGCTCGCCGCCGAGGAACCAGGACGGATCGCCGTGCTCGAAGCCGCCGTGCTGGACTTTGTCGAACGGACGCGAGAAGGAGAGCAGGTCGCCGGCCATGCGGGACCAGAACGTGTCGGGCGACTCAATGGACTCCTTGTACATGGCCTTGTACTCATCGAGGTCCTTGATGTGCGGTTGGGTGGGGTGCTTTCTGTGGGACGCGGGTTAGCGGGTGCGGACGGGGCAGACGGGGCAGACGGGCCGGATAGGCGCGCGTGGCCGAGAGGGAAGGTGGGGGCGGGGCACGCACTCGAAGTACTTCTGCGGGACCGGGTGCGCCACGATGTTGTGCGCCTCGGCGACGACGGGGGTCGACATCGTTGCGGGCGGGCTGCGGGAGGGGGTATGGGCGAGGAAGAGGGATTCGGGGGGTGGTGAGGGTACAAAAGGTGGTGAGATGGTGAGCGGTGAGCAGAGCGTGGCAGCCGCCGACGCAGCGCGTGCGGCCGCTAAGTAGTCCGATCGTGCTGGGGCGCCGCGCGCTGCAGCTCTCAGCACGCCGCAGCCCTCGTCCCGCCAATCGCGGCGCCGCCTTTTCGCAGCGGCGCGCCGGAACCCGCCGGCCGCGCGCCGGTCCTCACGCCCGGCTGCGGGTTGGGGTTTGGGGGGTTTGCAGGGTTTGCAGGGTTTGCAAGCAAGGGTTTGGGGTTTGCGGCTGGGGTTTACGGGGTTTGCAGGGATTTGTAGTGTTGTTTGCAGCAAATTTCAGGGTTTATAGGGTTTGTGGGGTCTGTAGGGTTTACAGCTCTCCAGGGTTTAAAGGGTTTGTAGGGTCTGCAGGGTTTGCGCTGCACAAACCCCACCGGCCCCTCCCCGCGCCGCACGCTCCGCGGCGCGTCACGTGCGCCGCTCGTCCGTCTTCCGGCCACACGCTTTATAGCAAGCAACAAACACTCTTCCCCAGATCGCGGAACACCACGCGACCGCTGATCGCGCCATTCTGGTCCAGCAGGCCAGGCCAGGCCGGGTTAACCCGCGAGACAGTCAGACAGTCAGCCAACGCCGCCCCGCATCTCCGCACTCCCGCCGAGCCCCGGGCGCCGCACGTGACGCGCGATCTGTCCCGATCGAGCCGGATCAAAACACGAGCACGTGACGTCTGAACCAGTACTCTTCTGTTCTTCTTGATCATAATTCATAAACACCTGCTCTTACAGAATACAGACTACAGTCTAATGATTTTGAAGATCCTCTCTAGACTTTGCGTCGCGCCATGGCGCCTCGTGTGAGGGTCTGGGTCATCACGGTCGTGACTCGCGACGCGCATGTATAAACCCTATAAACCCCTGATCGCCGGCTGGCACATCACATCTTCATAGGCCTGAAAATTTATTCTATCTCGTTGGTTAACTAACATATTAGTATATAATTGCACCGTTGCACTGCTCTATTGTTGACATACAACTGTACAACACACAGTTGTGCCCCTGTAATTAAAACTACAGTCCAATCCAGAATGAATGATCATATAGTCAGGAAGTTCAGAGCGCGCGCAGACAAGCAGAACATGCCTTGCGACGTCGCGAGCGCGTTCGAAAACGAGCTTGAGCGACTAAACTATATTTCCAGCGCGTCCTCAGAGCTTGCGGTCTGCTGTAACTATCTTGACTGGCTCAGTCAGCTGCCCTGGGGCATCAAGTCTTCCGATAACTACTCGATCGAGCATGCAATCGAGGTGCTGGACGAGGATCATTACGGTTTGAAAGAGGTCAAAGACCGGATTCTCGAGTTTATAGCCGTCGGCAAGCTGCGCGGCACTGTCGAGGGCAAAGTGATCCTACTCGTCGGTCCGCCGGGCGTGGGCAAGACCTCGATTGGCAAGTCTATCGCGCGTGCTCTGGAAAAAAAGTTTCAACGATTTAGTGTCGGAGGTTTAACAGACCCTGCAGAGATCAAGGGCCACCGGCGAACCTATATCAGCGCGCTTCCCGGACAAGCCATTCAGTCGCTCAAGAAATGCCAGACCGAGAACCCACTGATTTTGATAGACGAGATTGACAAGATGGGCAAATCCCGGGACCGTGATCCGAGCGGGGCGCTGCTCGAGCTACTGGATCCAGAGCAGAACTCAAGCTTCAAAGACCACTTCATCGATCTCCCTGTCGACCTGTCAAATGTTCTTTTTGTCTGTACTGCCAATGAGACTGATACCATTCCAAGACCGCTGCTGGATCGCATGGAAGTCATTGAGCTGCCGGGATACCTTGCGGATGAGAAAAAGGAGATCGCCATGCGCTACCTCGTGCCCCGATCTCGCGATGAATCCGGCCTGGAAAACGTCGACATCGAGATCTCTTCGGATGCAGTTGAAAAGCTGATTCAGAGTTACTGTCAAGAAAGCGGAATCCGCAATTTGAAGTACCAGATCGAGAAAGTTCATCGCAAAGCTGCGCTCGAGACTGTCAGGACTCTCAAAAATTCTACAGCTTGTATAAAGGTCAGCAAAGGCGGCCGCAAGCCTAAACGCAAAGGCAACGGCAAGGCCAAGCCAAAGGCTGTGCTTGCAGTGCCATCATCTGATGATCTCAGCTCAGTGCACCTCAAGATCACGACCGAAAACCTGGCGCACTACGTCGGGCCGCCAATATATATGTCCGACAAGCTCCACGAAGGCAAACCCGCCGCTGGCATTGTGACGTGTCTTGCAACAACACGCATGGGCGCCACCGCCATCTACATTGAATCGGTCCTCGAAGCGCCTTTTTCACCGAACTCAGTCGGTTCATTCAACCGAACAGGTATGGTTTCCGACACGGCCACGATTGCGTATACGTTTGCAAAGGCCTTCATCTCCCTGCGATTTCCCGAGAACAGATTCTTTGATCACGCTCGGATTCACATGCACTGTCCTGCTACCGCGATTCCTAAAGATACGCCTTCATCCGGTGTCGCTATTGCGTGTTCGTTACTCTCGCTCGCGCTTGGCGCACCCCTCAGCCCGATTTTTGCCATGACCGGCGAAATCACCGTCACCGGCCGAATCCAGCGAACCAGCGGGCTACGCGACAAAGTCGTGGCCGCCAGGCAAGCCGGCGTTCAAGTTATGGCTTTTCCGAGCGCGAACTCGGCTGATTGGGAAATACTGCCGGAGAACGTGAAGCACGGGATCGTGGGTGTTCCGTGCTGCTCGTATGCGGACCTGATTGAGAAATGTAGCAAAATCTCGCGGGGGATGGGGAATGATGCGTGGGAGGCGTGGCGCGGCAAGCTCGGCGGCTTTGGGGAGAACGAGAGCGCGATTGCGTGAAATGCGTGATCTGTAGAAGTACCGTGCCTGTTGCTCTTTATCTACTGCAATCACAACGTTGGATTCTAAGCTTTTAAATTTTATTTCCATGGAGGATATATTTACAGCTGGTCAACCTTATTAAGATCTAGTGTTTGCAAGAATAAATGTTTATGTATTACCTATTTAGGAAGCACCTGAAAAGTGCAAGCATTTATCTGACCTGCGCGCCCGCGAGACTGGCAGCCTTGACCACCGCACCCCTCCCATTCACAAGCTTATGAATCCCACCTTCTGCATCCTTGTAAATCACATCGAGCTCATCCGTAGTCGTAAACGACGGCTGCAGGGTCTCAAACACTTTCTTCTTCGGGTTCAGCTGCGCCTCAGGTGCGCCTTCAAACCCTTCGAAATGCAAGCGGTCGCCGGCGACGCTACCCTGAGGCGGCTTTGTGAACTCGACTTTACCGTGATCCTCGTCACTGGCGCAGAGAACCATTGCCTCGGACTTGATTCCGCGCATATTCACGGGCTTCAAGTTCGCGACCACGACGATAAGCCGCTGCTGCATCTCCTCGATCGGCACGTACTTGACCAATCCACTGCACACCGTCCTCGGTCCACTCTCGTCCCCCATCTCGATCGTAGACACATAAAGCCCGTCCGCGTCCGGGTGCCGGATCGCCTTCTCGATAAACCCGACCCGCAAATCAACCATCGTCGGCGTGATCGGCGCCGCAGTCTTAACCGGCTTCGGCGCCTTCTCCTTCTTCTCCTTCTCCTTCTTCTCCTTACCGCCCAACGCAGCAGTGCTAACCAACGTACCCTCAATCTTGCCTCTCAGCGCAGCGCTACGCTGAACCCGATCCGCCCACCGCACAAGCGACGCATTCGCTTTCTGCTCATCCGCGCTCCAGGTCTCTGCAATCACGGGTCTCGTGCGCGCGTACGCAATCAAATCCGCAAGCGATGGCTGGTTCGTGCCGAGCAGGAACGGGTTCGTTCCGAGCGCGGCTGCGAGGTCAGACGCAGAATCAGGGAACTTCTCGGTCAACGTGAGGATCTCGCCTTGCTTGGCCTCTTGTTCTGCTGTTAAAGTCGGCAGCATGCTCGTGATCGATTCTGTAACCTGCTGTGGTACACGTTAATCACTATGTCCTTTACGTCTGAGTTGAATTTGAAAGTCGTAAGACACTCACATCGGGGTCCGCGTTCAGCAGCATCGACGACGCAAACGTCTTGCTCAGCAATTCAAGAGCGGGATCCATCTTATCGCTATACTTTCTGGTCGCAATTCTGATTGTCTGATATATTCTGTTTGCCTGCGCGCGTCCGATCAGTCTCGTCCTGATCATTGAGTGATGAAAATTTCTACGTCATGATTCACATTTTAACCATCACGTGAATATATCACGTGACTTGAATTAGTCAGCAAAGACCCTCTCGTCCCCGGCTTCTTTCTGACTTATAGACCGACCTCCACTTGACCAACATCAAATATGGCAAAAAGCGATAATTGCACGGCAGTAGTCACTAGTCTGTATTCTGTTATAATGAAGGCAGAAGGATTTTGCCGAGCTGTTTGCTGAGATATAGAACGATACCCTCTCTGCGAGTTCTATTTCTCATCCTTCACCATTCGCCTCTTCTCTTTTACTTCAACTACATCTAGCGATCTATAAATGCTTATTATTACAGTATACCAGCTACAAGCCTACAGCATGTCTCTTGTTAGTTTCTGCATTTGAATTTTGGATCCAGTGCACCGTGTCCCTGGCCTCGTTCCAGGCGGAAGCTGCGAGGCCGTTCATCGGCATGCCTGAAATGCACTCCGAGTTCTCGCGGGCGGCACTTCACGAACCTGTCAAAACAGAGCATTTTTGGCAAGCAAGAATCCAGCGCTAGTTTTGACTTCAATGGCCCATTCGGCAACTTCTTTGCTACCGCGTTTTGCATCAGCAAGCTCGCTGATGCGGCAGCCGCCTTGGGCGTTTCCAGTAACGACATTGCGCTCAGATGGCTTCAACATCTTACACCATGATGAGATGATGAGCGACGGCGAAATTTGGCGGGCCAGTGGAGAACAAGATCGTGCTTGGCGCATCAAGATTTTGCATTTGCAAGAGAACTTGACCGAGGAGTTTGCCAGTTGGGCATGGACTCGAGGTTTTTGAGGAAGTTTGGTGCATTTACTGCTTCTGAATTCTGATGTTGCCGCCATTATGTCGAACTGGTGTTTATTTGCTGATGCTGTCGCTGAGATCTTTGAGAGAGAAACTTGAGCGGAGAATTAATTGTTTACATATGACGTCGCGCCGCGGTACGAATCCCTTAACTTACTTTGCGATCATTGCCTAATGCGCGATCTCCAAGACCGAATTGACCCCTGAAAATGCGATTACGTCGGCGCGCTTGCGTAACAATGGCGGCCGATAGCGAGGAGCTCAGGGCGGGAACATGACGATCTCGGAAGTTGAACGCGACATTCGACGATCTTGTGACGATATATATATACAGGCAGGCCTGTCGTCAACGACTTGCTTCGACTGATATAGAACTCTCATCGCGAGCTAGACGGATACAACAACCAACATGGATTCATCAGTCTCCTCACGACAGATCGATGCGCTGAGTACGAATTCCTCGCACGAGTCTGCAGTCGACGACGAGAACAGACCGCCGCTGCCAAAGCGGACTACCAATGACGCCAGGCCCCAGCTTCCGAAGCGGCCAGAGGCAGTCCCGCCTACTGCTGCTCCGGTTCTAGAAACTGGCAGCGACGATGCATCGGCTACTACGTTAGTTGAAGATCAAGTTGCACCATCGTCCGTACCGGTGAAGCAGAATGGAGATGCAGTGAGCACGGCGCCGTCTGAGACGCCCTCGAAGAAGTCACAAAAAGATAGCACAATGCCAGTCCCGCCGTCGAAAGTATTCCCGAAATCGGTCGAACACCATCGCGGGAGCGTGAGGCAACTGATCTCCAAAGAGCTCCAAGTTATGAGATTTGAAGATACGGCAAAGGAGATTCCGCATATCAACGGAATCGAGAACGAGCACTTGTGGATGCTGCTCCGCCGATACGGGAAGGTGCGCACCTATTGGGATATATTTCGACAGAACGAGAGCTAACAGACTATTTAAAGCAAGTGCAATTTGTTAAAGCGGTTAACGGGACTCCACCCGGTGGATTAGACTTGAACGTAGCAGCATGCGAGGAGTACAGGTCGCCTGACAAGCTGCGGATGACGGTCGAGAGATTTTACATGACCGTGATCCTCGGCACGATTGCAATGACGAAGCACGTTGCGCGCATACGCTCGTGGAAGGAGACTCAACGGACGTCTGCGTTTTTGCTGGTATGTATATGGATCTGAAATGGTGGGTAAAATAGGGCTGACTGTGTAGGCGTACTCTATTGCGTGGTTTTATGACTTGGTTGGGCTGCTTTTGGTGGGAACAATAATTCTTTTGATTGCGGTCCCCGAGTCGCGACCAGTTCTGTTCCCGCCTGCGCCGATCGCGTTAGTCGATGCTAGCACGGGCGGCCTGCAAACCCCCGCCGCGGGACAATTAGGTAGCGCAGACACGGCAACTGGCGCCGCTGAAAACATGAAGGGCGAGGCAGCCGAGCGGGAAGCACATAATTTCGTTTCTAGTGTCGCGTCGGTTGTTTTGCGCAGCGCTGTCGGACGGCAGAATAATGTCGACTACGAGACGACTGAGACGGGCGAGACGAAGGTGTCGGCTAAGGAGAGCACGCTGGATCCGATTGCTCTGGCGGCCGAGTCGATGGATAAGGATTCACATGGCGTGTATGCTGCCGCACCGCCTGGGGAGAAGGATGAGACTGTGAAGCCTGTGGAGGAGAAGGTGTGGAGCTCGCTGCAGCCTGTCATGCACGTCGTGTCGAACATCTCAGATGGCTGGGAGCGGATGCAAAAGTACGTCTTTTGTTTTACACTGTAGTGGATCAGTCTGGCTAACTATCATCTAGTGCAATGTCACCTATTGGACCGTTTGGAACGTGGCCGCGAACACGGATCGCGCTCGTATTAGCCGGTGTGGCGCTGGCTACACCTCTTATATCTGCGTATATGGTCTCGAAAGTTCTCGGACTCGGATTTGGTATCGCGATATTTGGGGATCCGCTGATCATGTTCTCACTCAAAACTCTGAACGAGAAAGCGCCGGGTTGGCAGGTTGCGTTGGAGCCTAGGAAGTAAGTTCTGCTAGTTCACTTGCGATGATGTCAGATGCTAACGACGCCATATAGCTCTCTTTTGTACAATGTGCCAACAAACGCGCAGCTGTCTATCGCGCTGCTACGAGAAGGCGAGATCCGACGTCGTGTACTTCCACCATTTGTGCGCGTCGAAACTGATCCAGATTCCCGAGCTGCAGCGGCACTGGAAGGAAGTTCGACACTCCCAGCATCTGAATCCGAAGTCGCGTCCGCGGCCAAAGGCGATCCTGACGATAGTGCGAGCGAGAAATCAGTCAAGCATTCCAAGCGCTCGTCGATTTTGTCGGCCGTGCGCGGCATCGCAAAGGCGTCTGTGAATGCTGCGATTATGGTCGATAACGTGAAAGCGCGAGTCGGGAGAAGCGAAGTGTCCAAGCGGCGACTTGGTGCGTTTTCTGGCGGTCGAGACCCCGGGCAGCAGGATGTCACGTCGCCGGTGCGTTGTAAAGCGAGGTACAACGGGCAACGCGGATGGGTGTTTATCATTGACGGTGGTGTCGGGATCGGTCGCTGCATTGGATTCATTGGCGAGCCTTTATACCGGCAATCGACGGAGGACGACGTGATGTTTGTTGTACCGATCGCTGATGTGGTGGAGATTAAGAAGATTGGTGGGCTGGGATGGAAGACTGAAATGATTGCGGGATGGGCTCTGCAGAGGAGTATTAAGGATGGAATTGAGATTATTGCTGATGTGGAGGGAGTTAGGACGAAGTATGACGTCAACGCGATCGAAGCGAGGGAGCTAATATTCAATCGCTTGGTGTCTGCCGGGAAGCAGATGTGGGAGATTTGGTGATTTCTGGCTCGTTATCATCTGGTTTTGCCATTACAATATTACTTGGTAAGGATACGTACATTTAGATTTGTGTATTGATAATTGTTGGATTTTGTCTAAGTTAAGCGTTCGTATATTATAGCTGTCGAGAATTGTATTACTATAAATTTGTCTTTAACATCACAACAGAATATTCCCAAAACTACTCCATGGTATATGATCTTGGTATTATATGAGGTATGACATCAGCGACTCAAACAGTCTCGCCCTCGGCCACAGGCTCGCCGGCCGCATCATATTCATGTGTTCGCTTGCGGGACATCTTGAATATCTTATCCCAATCGTGTCCGTGGCGCGATATCCATTTCGCATCCACCCTCTCCGGGAAATACACGTCCACAAGGTTCTCGTTCTCAAGCGCCGGGTGCGGGCAAAACAGCTCTTCCATGCGCATGGCTTTGACATAATCGTATGACATCGCCATATTATTCACAAGCGATCCCGGGGTCCAGAAAAACTCCCGCGAAAGCGCTCTCGCGTCGTGATTCACCAGTGCAAAGGCCCGTTCGAGCTCGATTGGGATCTGAGGAGTGAATACAGTGACCACGTCTCTGGCGCGCAACATGTCGTTTCGCTTCTGCACGGCGCGACGTATGCCGCTATTAGTGCTGATATCAAAGTCCTTGTTAAAGAAATGATGCGCCCAGACGTCTCGTTCGTAGGTTGGCAAAACTTTAAGCGGGTGATGTGTACGAATGCGAGAAAAGGCGATTTCGTTGAGATCGAGCTGCAGGTTGAGGTACTCAAAAATAACGTTGCATTCCTCAGTTAGGAGGTCGGCGTAAATGAACAGTTTGGCGCCGTGGCTCATTAATGCCCTAATCATGGCGTACAGCGTGCGTGACTGCGAGATCTCCTCCTTCAGTGACATTTTCTGGTTAGGATCTTTGCGCGGGATATAGTTGACCATGACTTTCATCCTGCAGCGACGGCTAAACGTCGCATCTGAGTTATGCACGCAGAAAGCGCCACAATGAAAGTTGTAATTCTCCATCTCTGGCAAAAAATCGGGCTTGAACGGGGTACTGTCGACCGTGGG
Source organism: Myxozyma monticola (assembly GCA_030568405.1). Lineage (NCBI taxonomy): Eukaryota > Fungi > Ascomycota > Lipomycetes > Lipomycetales > Lipomycetaceae > Myxozyma > Myxozyma monticola. Next base: position 71,129 of record JAJLTV010000056.1, on the reverse strand, counting down.
ATCCTCGGGGTCGAAATCCGTAATATGCGAGTTCGGCAAGATCGTGTCCGGAATCTGCGAACAATCCTGAATTGTCCGGCTGATGACGAGAAGTACTGCATCGTGGCTCAGGTTCTCGGTGTCGTGCATCCGAGTGGATGTCGAGGGATGTTGACCAACGTACCGGCTTACGGGCCAGTCTGGATCGGATATGCCATGGGCGGCGCCAAAAAGGTCCTCGTCGAAGATGTGGTATTCGGCCATGATTGCTTGGATTGGATTGATGAAATCAAGGGTATTCGCTGGATATCGTATACAGATGCTATAGACCGGAGAATATTTGATGAGTGGTAAGTGTGCTTGAAATATGAAGACCGGGGAGAGTGGCGATGGCGGATATATATAGTCGAAACCGTGAACAAGGCGGATCGGTCTTGTGTGATGCTAGCTAGTGTCGGCAGCACCGCTAAGGGCGATGTGACCGCCAAAGTCATCACAATCACGGCTTATCACATATGTGACAAGTGTTGAAGTGATTGCATGGCTAATGGCTTAACGGATCGATATTGTATAGAGAGCTAGCTCGCTAGCGCATATGCAAGCGAGCCGTATAGTATAGCTACGCAAACAAGTCGCACCGCGGGATCGCGATTTTTCGACCGCGCGCGTGGTCGACGGTTCTAACCATAATTACCTTTCTATTTCACAACCGAATCTGACCAGTTATTCTATATAATAGTGCAAACAAAAAATATTGTGCTGCAAGTAACAATTTGCAAAAAAAAAACATTGATTCCACCCAGGATCGAACTGGGGACGTTCTGCGTGTTAAGCAGATGCCATAACCAACTAGACCATAGAACCAATTGTTGACGAAACATCTGGTTTTGCGCCCTAACTTTTTTGAAAACTAAAATTTCAAATTGCATAAATGCACAACTATATTGCGTTTATGGCATAAACCAGGTAAGAATGCGGCATAAACTCGAATATTTACTTCGATCGAGCGATGAGGCCCTACAATACTTGCATATGCCCTATAGTCCGTGTACAAGGCACTTGTCTACATATCAGGCTAGCTCTGAAGTGCGGCGATGCGCCGAGATGGTTTCAGAAACCAGAACGATATTGTTGGCTTTGGATTTCGATATTATTTGTAGCTATCTTAAGCATCATTTGTAGTTCATGGCAACAATCTCAGCGGCCTCCGTGCTTTTCCAAAATGATCCCGTGGGGTACTCGTATGTCTCCCACGCTGAAGGCTTCATCTCCACAGAGTACCCAGCCTCCAACGGAGTGACAAAGAATCCATCCTTGACTCTCGTTGGCGTATAAAACTGGTCATGCAGAGTATCAATGTACTCCAACAAGCTGCGTTTTCCCGATACCACGACGTAATCGATAGTCGACAAGTGTTGTGTGTATTCTGGAAGTCCGACACCACCGGAATGAGGCACGACAGGTACGCCAAACTTCTTGGCGAGCAGGAGAACAGCCAGAACTTCGTTGACGCCGCCGAGACGGCAGGAATCGATTTGGCAGATGTCGATTGCGCCGAGCTGGAGAAATTGCTTGAACATGACGCGGTTGTGGCACATTTCGCCGGTTGCGACTTTGATGCCGTATGGTAATAGTGCCGTCTTGATGGCTAGATGGCCGACAATGTCGTCTGGCGAAGTGGGCTCTTCGATGAACCTATGATTTGTTAGCCGAGTTGTTTCACTACTTGTTTGTATGTGTTAGTACGTACCATGGCTTGTATTCAGCAAGCTGCTTCATGTAGTCAATGGCCTCTGGCACTGACCAGACCTGGTTTGCGTCGACCATCAAGACGTTTCCCTCGTCGTATCCCAGCACCTCTCGCGCGATTCTCAGTCGTCTAGAATCCTCGGCAACGCTGCCGCCGACCTTCAACTTGAAATGCTTGTATCCCTCGTTTTTCGTCTCGCTGAGCAACTTCTTCATTTTATCATCACCGTAACCAAGCCATCCTGCAGACGTCGTGTAAGCCTGGACAGCCTTGTCGTCGTACGCGTCCTGGATCCGCTCCTTCTTGCCTGTCTCGGACTCCTTGAGCAGCTCCAGTGCTTGCTCGGGAGTAAGCGCGTCCGTAATGTATCTGAAGTCAATGCAGCGCACGTATTCTTCCGGAGTGAAGTCTGCGACAATTTTCCAGACCGGCTTATTGATTGATTTAGCCCAAAGATCCCATAGCGCGTTGACAACGGATCCCAGAGCGAGGTGAATAACACCCTTTTCGGGACCGATCCAGCGCAGCTGCGAGTCGCCGACCAGGTATCGCCAGGTCTTGCCCATGTCCGCGGTCAGCTCGGCTAATGACTTGCCCACGAGTCTGTTTGCAACGTTCTTGATTCCAAGGCACACGATGTCGTTGCCGCGACCGATAGTGAAGGTCATGCCGTGGCCGGTGAAGGCGGAGTTGGTTTTCAGAATCACATAGGCGGATGAATAGTCGCCATTGTCGTTCATGGCGTCAGAGCCGGTTTTGTCGAGGGAGGTCTGACATGGTTAGTGGGGTCTTCAAGGTTGGATTCCGATCGATCGAGGTGAAATGCTTACCGGGAAGCGGACATCCTTGACGTCGAAGCCGGTGATGGTGATGTCGGAGACTGTCATTGTGAGGTGAGTCTTTGAATCCACGATGTATCGTATATCCAGTATTCCAATAGCTGGAAGCCACCATCACGGGTCTAATGCGCTCTATATATGCGCGCCCATCGATCTCCGGCTAAGGACGACTCCCTCGAGCCCCGCCGCCCCACGGCTGCCCCCACGGATATAGCCCCCGAGGCTAATTGCCTGTATTCCCGCATTAGCAAACCCAGTTGGGCCAGCTTACAGCTACAAGTTGGATCAAAAGAGCCTATACTAACCTTAAATGAAGAAGCCAGTTAACTGAAAACAGAGTCAAGCGACGAGAATGCCAGAGCTTGTTGTTTACGAATCGCCGAGTCGGGAGCCCGAGTTCGACTGTTTTCCGAGCAGTTTGGATCACGTGATGTAGAGAGTGTGCTTTTCCGGGCTTCTCAGAGCGAGATGACTACAGTATTGATCAATTGCCTTTATAAGCCATAAGGACTGTGGAATATAGAATTCAACTCCTTTAGGACCATTCATCCTATCACATGTCGGACATTGGAAAGTGGTAAGTGGTAACTACGGTAAGTTGCAACTTGCATATATATACACCAAATACTAAAACGATACAGACTTAGTAGGAAACACAATATATTGCCACTCCTCCATCGTCCATAAAATCCAAACCCCACCATCATCACTCCTTCTTCGCACGAGGCGGCCGTCGCGACTGAGCAGCAAGCCTCTCCATCACGGCCATCTGAGCCATCAGCGCTCGCATGCCTTCGGGTCCCATTGGCGGTTCAAACTCTGGCGGCTCGTCGCTATCGTCTTCCTCGCCCTCTGCCTGCTCTCCCTCATCTGCTTCTTCTGCTTGCTCCATCAATTCCAGCACGCGTGCTTTCTGTTCTTGGATCTGTTGCAGCAGGACCCGCAAGTCCGCTGCAGGATCGTCGGTCGTTGGCGTGGCGGCTTTGTCTGCCGAGGGTGGAGGTAAGGTAACGTCGTCCTGCTTCTATATGCAATATTAGCCTACGTTATCAATATTCTTAAAAAAGAAGCACCCACGGTTTGCTCTGCAGGCTTTTCTTCTTCTGCCACGCTGGAGTTGGACGGGGCGGAGGGCGCCGATCCGCTTGGTTCGGCCATGTCTGAAGTAGTTGGGATTGGTTCGTGATAGAATGCAGAAGTCAGATTGCGTATTCTAGTCTTTACTTTTGGACCAGAAGCTGATTCTTTTGAGCTTTTGCGAGTCGATGTGGATTCTAGAAATAGCTGCCGGATGATCTGTAGTTAGTGGGACCTGTTGTTGTAAGGGTTGCGCGTCACCCAAACAGACTGCGGGTAAGGGTTTGACCGCCCTAACCGTTAAGCCGCAGGCCTTCCTTAAGCGGCTGCGCGGCTGCACGCGCACCTCGAAACGCGCCCGCCGACGCATGTGCTTCGCGACAATTTGCCCCTTCAAGCGCTGTTGCAAGAGCTGCTAACAGCTGTCTGGACACGCGCTGTGTGTCTGCCACGACTACTTGAGCTAAATATTTGCGGAACCACTTCTCAGACTGCATTGCTGCCTAAGTTATCCTCCTCGCAATGGACTTGACGTCGCCTACTGCGTCTCCCGGCGCAAAGCTAGCCCGTTCTCCGGCGGCGTTGCACCGACGGCACCGCTTAAGTGGGTCGCCGTCGACGCGCAATTCCGAGTTGGAGTTCAATGAGGAAGACGAACTTGTGAGCGCGGAACTGGAACGAACTAAGCTTGAGCGTGAGGATGCGAGGCAGCAATTGGAGAGTGCGCGGTTCGACGTGCTGCGTCTGACTGAGAAGGTTGACCAGCTGGAGCGCATGCAATACGCGCTTGAAGACGATATGAGCGCGAAGCAGAATGAGCTTGAGATGGTTAAGAAGGAGTCGTCAGAGATCCAGGCCATGAACGTGAAACTGATGCGGGAAGTGGAGCGCGAGGTAAGTGCATCCCGGTTCAGTGGCTACCGCCGCTTCTTTGAATGGCTCTAATTCTTTTTGACATACAGAGACAAAGCATTGCACAGATTCATGATCGATCTGCGTCGTGGACGTCCAACTCGAGTTTTCAGAACTCGTATTCCAAGTCCACAGTCTCGGAACTCCCGTCGGCCCATGTCACGGACGAAAACGCACGGCAAGCTTCTCGTGACGACACTTTACAGCTCAAATGCGATCAATACGAGCGCGAAATCGAGAATCTTCGGATAGATCTGGCGGACATTCATTTGAAGGCAGTCACTGCGGAGAATATTTACACATCAGGAATCCGACAGCTTGAGACTGAACTACACGTCGCGACAGAGAAGAACACTGCACTTTCGGAAGAGTTGGTCGAACTTGGAGTTTCGCTTTCTGAAAAGACGAACGGCGAACGGCAGCAAACTGACAAGAGTGTGGTGGCTGAAAAGGCCCATAAGCGACGTGAGAGTAATAATACTGGGTTTGATTACGGCGAGCTCAAGGTCGTGTCGTCGTTGGCGGAGGAGATCTTGGCCACGAATGGGGATAATGAGGGTAATCCAAAGAGTGAGTAGAAGTGTGTCAATATCTGCTCTATCATTGTACTAATGTCATGTAGACTATGCGGAGGAGAATCGCGAGCTGCGGGAAACCAACATTGCCATGGCAACATATATCGAGCGCATCATACAGAAGCTACTAGACAGCGAAGCTCTCGAGTATATCCTGGAATCGCAAGCCGCATCCACATCTCCTGCTACAACCGGCCCAGAGCAATCGATGTCCTCGCGTTTGCACACTCTTCAGCATTCATCGCGCACATCCAGTGAGGCGAGTCCGACTAGAGTACCAACAACTGTCGCACATCCAAACAGAATGTCAAGCATACTGCCTCGCCGGCCGGTAGGAATCGGCATCAATATCGAAGCCTCGAATTCGATGGGATCTGATTCGCGCGACGCGCGCGGCATGTTTTCTCCGTTGCCTGTATCTGCGGGATCTCAGTCACCTTCTGTACCGTCAGGAGCTGCGGTTTCGCCGAAACTAAACAAGAACGGCATGCCGTCCCCAAGGAATCGTCGTGTATCATCACATGGCCAAACTACTTTGCTACCTCTTCGTCTGACAGAGAACATTACATCACCCAATCCAGCCAGCCCATCGCTTTCCGAAAAGGCTACCGGTGACGATTTGCTACGTCCTGGACCGCATGGAAGTCGTGGCTTGGGTGAGTCTTCTTCGGCGGGTAATTCACCGGTCATTACGGATCATGCTGCGACGGGAGGGCATGGAAAGAAGCGGAATAGCTGGCTTGGTATCTTTTATGGCGAGTCTTAGGGTTTTCGGTCGCAATACATGCGCGTACCTGGAGATTCATATACCCAGTCCCCAGATTGTGAGGTCTGTACCTTGTACTTGTAGTGTATACTATATCGTGAATAATTATAATATATATGTTGACTTATAACTTATCCAATTCGATTGACTGTAAAATGCAGAACTCCGGGATCTGAGCCTTCTGAGCCCCTGCCCCTGTCAACTGCCCCTGTAGGCAACTAAATCAAGGTACATTTCTCAGCAGATTCAGTCCTTGAAGTAGGATGTATGTATCGGTATGGTTTTTATGGTCCACGATATATTTAACGAGTTATTGGTTATAGTAAACAGTTAAATTCGGAGAAGTCAAAGATGGCATCAGCCTGACAGCCTCTGCTTATTCTACTGAGCAGATCCAAGATATGCTCTCCGCCGTGAATACTTATTACTTTGGGCCGCAAGGAACCTGCTCCCGCCATCTGATTGAGGCTCTAAAGGAGTTTTTCAGATGGCGGGAGCAGGTTCCTTGCGGCCCAAAATATTCACAGCAAAGAGCATATCTTGGATCTGCTCAGTAAAATGAGCAGAGGTTGATGCCGTCGTTTACTGCTCCGAAACTGTCCAAACTAAGTAACTAACTGTTTACTTTACTGTAACCAGTTACCAGTAACTACTAACTCGTTAATATATAGTGATACATACATTCTACTTTAAGGACTGAATCTGCTGAGAAATGTACCATGCTTTAGTTAGGACCATACAAGGTATGTTGTATGGAATTCTTCCGGGCCCTAACCCGCACTATTCCCACCTAACGCGCCGCAAAAAATGTTTGGTAAAACTTAAGATCAATTCGATCGCAAGCACATCTCAACAAGTTACATATAGCCCACCTGCTCACTACACATTCTACCATGAGTGCCGCCGAAGAAATTGCTGTGCCGGTCGATACCGTCCCGGAGGCTGTTGCGCCTGTCGCTGTTGAAAGTGCGCCGGAAGCAGTTGTCGAAAATTTGAAGGCCGCTGATGTTGCGGTCGAAGAGAGTGAAAGTGGAAAGATTGCAGAGACTGAGGAAGCTGCTGTGAAGCCTGAGGCTGCGTCTGAGACTAAGGAAGTCGAGGAGGTGAAGACTGAGGATAAGACCGAGGTGAAGACTGAGGAGGCTAAGAAGACGGAGAACCCCAAGAAGCGCAATATTGTGTCTGATCCGTCTGTCCTACCTACGACTTCGGACAGCTCAGCTATTCTCAAGCAAGTCGAGTTTTACTTTTCAGACCAGAACCTGCCGAAGGATAAGTTTCTGTGGACTACCGCGTCTGCTAATGACGGCTGGGTTCCTATTAAGACGATCGCGTCGTTTGCGCGTATGCGCCGGTTCCAACCTCTCGAGGCTGTGATTTCTGCGCTGCGTGAGAGCAAGGAGTTACTCGAGGTTAACGAGGATGGCACCAATGTTCGTCGTAAGGTGCCGGTTACGGCTCCCGAGGCTGGATCTAAGAAGAATGCGTTTATGAGTTCGGTGTACGTCAAGGGATTTGGCGACGAGACTCCTACTTCGCAGTTCGATATCGAAGCCTTTTTCGAGGGATTCGGGTTCAAAGTTCGGCAGGTTCGGCTGCGTCGGGATGAGGAGAAGAAGTTTAAGGGAAGTGTTTTTGTTGAGTTTGCGAAGCTTGAGGACGCGGAGGCGTTTATTGCAAAGGAGACCAAGCCGAAGTGGGGCGAGGTTGAGCTTGAGGTCATGTCGAAGCAAGCTTACGTTGAGATGAAGAACGCGGAGAATAACGGTGGGTCGTGGGGTGAGTCAAAGTCAAAGCGTCCCTTTGATGCGTTCCGGGACTCGGGCCGGAAGTGTAAGGCTGAAGACGATGAGGATGGTGAGAAGAAGGAAGGAAGATCTGGACGAGGAGGCCGTGGTGGCCGGGGTGGTCGTGGAGGTCGTGGTGGACGCGGTGGACGTGGTAAGAGACATCGCGGGGACCGCCGGTAGATGTATGTTGGAGATATAAACGCAGCTGTGGGATTGGTCAAAATTAATTGGATAATGCCTGATCTATATGAGAAAAGTTTTTTTGATGTATACATGAGTTTCTTGCGCGGGTTAATAATTCCTTCAATTCTTTGTATAGTAGATGCCAAATGATTCATCGATACGGTCGTTTTATATACGTTCGCAATATTTGGGACAGTTTGGGTTTATCAAATGCTCAATTTATCGTACATCGTACATGCGCCTATTATTCATACACAAATTCCATTCCAAGCGACGACGCAACGCATTTCGACCATCAAAATTCAAAACCCTCCGCGGCCACCTCCACGGCCACCACGGAACCCACCACGTCCGCCGGAACCTCCGCGGCCACTGCCTCTGTTGTATCCGCCTCGTTGCGAGTTTCCTCCCTCATGGCCGTTATTGTTATTGTTGTTATTGTTATTGTAGCCCCGGTTGTTGTAATTTCCCCGGTTCTGGTTCGGTCGGTTGCGGGATTCTTCCCGTTGCAGTTGATTCTTCTCGCGGGCTTGGTCGAGAACTTCGTCGGGTACTCGAAGGTATTTGATCTGGTCGATGTCAGTCCGTGGGGCGCATAGTCTACAACTGCGCTACATCTCAAAAAACACTCACGTTATTTCCTCTCACGTAGCATTCTGGGAGTCGATAAAACCGAGTTCCGTCCTGTATTACCGTTAGAACCCACTTTTTACCACCAAAACAAGAAAGGACGAAAGAAGAATTATGAAACATACCGCATTCGTTTGAATCACCTCCTTCAAGGTCAAGTTCATCCACGCATCACAGTTGACCATGTGTCCGTTCAAGGTTTCGCCACTCTTCAGCTCAACGAGCATAGCCTTTCCCTGGCATATATTCAGGAGGGTTAATGGCAACTGGTGATTGATGGTTAGCGATCTTGTCTTGTACTTGTTCCATGCAGGGGTCCACGAACCATGGTCGCTGGTGCACTATAGCAGGATATATAAAAATCCCAGATAGCAAATTTATTCAGGTGATAGCAATTGCAAGTAAGAAACGATCTTTATATTCAATTTGCTGTACTCCTTTAACGGAACGTCTTATGAAATGGATCTCGAGAAATTGGGATCATCTGCAAACTGAAGAACGGGCAAAGCTTAAACTTATGTCATCACGTGACTATTTCTGGCCCATTTAAGCATGCGCTACGGTATAGCAGCCTTCTATATTTCGGAATAGTAATAGCATGGACTAATACAATTTCAAGTATCTACTCAATAGCCCAGAATCCAGATTGAAGTTTCTCAGTAACCCACGTTTAACACGACCGCAGCTCCGGTCGACGTATGTTCAAGTATGCAGGAGTGTATCGTGAATACAAATACCATATGCAGTAGGAGCTTTCACTCCGCGCGAATGCCTCCAAGCAATGATCTCCAAGCAACGGCCAACGATACTGCCATCCATATCTAGAATGAATGGCACTCTGACCTAGTCCCGGCCTCGAAGTCTGTACATCCTCCACGCCCGACCCCAACAGCACCGGACAAATCATAGACCTTACAACTATCGAGCCTAAAACCTTTATAGCTAACAAATCATTGCTTTTCCGTAGTCGCTTCCAGCTCAGCCGGATTGAACGTGTTTTCCGCCAGTTGCGCGTCCAGCTGCCGCTTGACGTTCTCGACCTGCTGCTCGGCAATCACGAGATGCTCGTCGTCTAGATCCTATGCCAATCGTCAGTCTTGATTCTCACACTAGACGCAATCACTGTTTGAAGAGCAAAGCTTATCGTACCGCAATAATGATATTATGCGACTTCGCGTCCAGGTTGACTATAAGAGACTTGATCGAGGGGTCACTGGAGGAGGTTAGCTGAGAACGATCGCAACTGATTCGCACAAAGCAGCACCTACCACTCGACTAGGACTCCTGTGTGGATATTAGCAATCGGTCCGTAATACTCTGCTAAATGTTTTTTGTTTCTTACCAGGCTTTGCTCGCGGCATCTCGAGATTTTGGTGTTTTCCTGAGAACAAATCCACAGAGCGATGGACGTCAGAGTTCTTGACAAACTAATTCAGTCACGTGAGCATCACGTGATGTGTAAAGTGCCGCTTAGGTCAGCCAGTCAGCGGAGTTAAGCACGGCTGTCACATAATGTGACGTCACGCCGCTGGATCCGAGAAAGTGCACCGGGTTTATGCACAAATGTAGCCAAATGTAGCGGCACGCGAGCTGAGCACGGTGGCAGTTTTAGCCGACTTAGTCAAATAGTCTCCCGACTCTGCCGCGCTTCCGTCCTTTTCCTATTAATTCTCACGATCCTCCCCCTTTGCGTTCCTCTTTGCTGTTCGGGTTCCGCTCTGCAACTGATTGAATTGCTTCTGTCTTATTCTGCTATACATACACCTCAATTTCCAGATCATGCGCTTACTCGCCGTCGCGCTCTTCGTGAAGTTCGTGGCTGCCGCCGCGTCGGCAGTATGTTAATTCCCTATTCAGTTTGATCTCGCCGTGAAAAGTTACTGATCTCGTTCGTGACAGGTCGTTGAACTATCCAACACGCCTTCCGAGGCCGGAAGTCTTTTTGTTGTGCGCGTGCAGAGGTAAGTGTTTCGTCATTCCCAGGCTATCGATCGAGATCAAGACGAGATCAAGAAGACTAAGTGATTTATAGGGTTGACGATGTATCCGACTCGGCTGGCGCTTTGGTGGCGCAACGCAGGTCTACTTTGGTGAGTCCTTGCTCATGTTTGCATATATGAGTGCAAGTTCTATGAATCGAGTATGCGTACTTACTATTGATCTAGACGTTTGAATACGATATCGAGGACGTGTACATGTCGGCTATGACTAACTCGCCACATGCCTCGGTGCGCGTGTTGCCGGACAGAACGGACTTCTTTGCAGTGACGCACTACATGCAGCAAACTGAGGGAACTGTCGTGAGCGGCGGTAAATCTTCCAACAGCGACCTGTATGCGGACATTGCTGTCGGTATTAGTACTCCGGCGAAGAACAAGCGACGGATAGCCGTTGCGATGTTGGTTGATGCTACCAGCAGAGGATCAAAGCCCGAGAAGTATACCGTGACTGCGCTTGTTGATGTATTGGAGAATGGTCAGCTCGTGCTCGTGGATACTACAGACAGTAGCATCCCAGTTGTGGTGCGATATGCGGTAGAGGCTGCTCCATTTGTTGCCGTGCAGCAGATGAACTCTGCTGAGGCCATGCGGTCGCGAGCTGACGCTGCATGCCGTGAGAGTGGTAACAGGTACTGGTGTACTTTGGCTTATCTTGCTCGTGAGACGCGCGCAAAGGCGATGGCGACTGCTAGTGGCGTCGTTGGTGCGACAAAGTCTTCGTTTGGCAGAGTGCAAGAGAAGACAGCAGCGAAGCATGGCTGTGGTAAGCACAATGGCAAGGAGACGAAGCACTCTGGAAAACAAGGTCGCATCAGTGGTGGGCGTGGTCGTCATTACCATCGTGGATCTAGTCGCAATGATAGCTTCACTAGTACGGTTAACTATATCATGCATTGTCTGTTCAGTATCACTTTGCCCTTGCTGATTGGAATTCTGACCGGCAGTCTGGTCGTGGTTGTGTGCGTCGGTCTGGCAGACGTGATTTCGGCAATGTTGCTTCGTCGGCGCTTGGGATCGGACGGTGCGGAGTATGAGTACTTGGTGATTCGACCGAGACGATCGAGCGTCGGTAGCGAGGAGTATCACAGCGAAGATGATGACGCCGACGGCGATGACGACGACATGGAGTTTGAAGCGTTGCCACCGTATAGCGACCACGCGAATGCGCACGACATGCGGGAGAAAATCTAAGAGGATTGCAATTATTCGGTTGCGTCCTTTGTTTTCGCGATGTTCTATATAAAATCGGAGTATCTCGGTGTTTTTCCTGCCTGGGCTCAGGCAAATTCTGTGTTTATTGTTACAGTTATCTTCAGTGATTTGTCAATCTCTTAACTGTCACAGTCGTCAGATGATGACTGGAAGGCCTGGTGTAAACGGGAACGGCTGTGGCAGGTGTTGTGTTTGTGTTTTGTATTTTGTGGGTTTGCGTTATAATCAACTTGTGAATAGCCTGGATCTGGTGTACATACTTTTATTGGCGCGTATAACGGAGCTGGTATGCTGCTGGGTATGGTGGAATATGTAGCAATTGAATCAATTAGTTTGAACTAGTAATAGCAGAACTTGTAAGTTGTACATATCTTCACGACTGGCTTGCCGTCTAGAAGGTAGCTTTGAGATCAATCAAAGTATTCGGCAATATTCGAAAGGACGTCGCTTCGCTCGTTCATACCGCAGGTTCAACGGAGTAGGCGTTGCATGCAATTGGTGATTGTGACTTCTATCCTGTGTTCGCGTCAAAAAAGGTCTCCGCGGTGGAGACTTTGATGCAGATATCCAAGCAATTGGTTTCCAGCAAGGACTTGTAAGTCATGATTCGATAAAAACTGATCCGGGCGGCGGCATTTGAACATGCAGTTCTGCAATAGCAAGAGAAATAGACGAATTAAATGAAAATTATCAACCAAATATCAAATATCTTCAAGAAAAGAAAAAAAGATGGCGAAGTGAACTGCGGAGAACTTTGGCGAGGCGTATGGGGACAGCATGGTGTCGGCGTTAGCAGCGACCCACGAGAGGCGCAAGAACGGTGCAGCCGGTGAGTGCAGTCAGCCACGAGTGGAGCAATTTGTCACAGTCTCGATATAATTTGCCAGTAGTACTCTGGTCGAGCCTGGGGAGATGATTAATAAAAGCAGAAAGCTGGGCCCGGCGCGAGGGCGGGGCAAATCACGGTACGCATGTTCGAGCTTCGAGGGCTGTGTACTAGCTGGTCCAGACTGACCAGTTGGACCAAGTTTGATGGATCAAGAAGCTGATCGACTGTTCGAGACAGGTGCTAATTGAAGTTCAATCTCTATGCTAAAAGCGGAATCGTGATGACAGGAGCTAACGTGCGTGGACTGGAGTTCGTGCCGACGGGTTGTAGTATAGGGCTCTAGACCTTGTTGTCTGCATTCGCTTGGCAATTGAATATTAATTGAAAGGTGAGTATAGATGCTCGAGCCCGACGACTGAGACTAAACTGGCTGAGGTATGCCGTATGACCGTCGTCCGTCGTCACTCGGCGATACTGGTACTGGAACGACGCACTGGACTGGACTGGACGTGGCCGTAGATGGAAACCAAAGACAGAGACAGAAGAAAAAAGACCGAGTCGGGTCCGGTTCTAGGGCTCGACGGACCACGGCCCGAGTATACAGTCAATTGAGCGGCGACAGCGGGGAAACCTCGGATGCAGTGCCATGCAGTGTCATGCCGTGTTGAGAGCACAGCGCGATTTTTCGATAAATGCGATGGCTGAGATAGAATTTTTTTCCCGTGTAATCAGATGGCCGATACAAGTCTAGAGCGGAGGTTAGGTGAAGTGTAATTCCTAGGCGAGAGTCAACTTTGAAAAAACATGCACGGGTCCGGAAGTTTATGAAGTTAAGCTTAGAGCAGGCAACGGCGCCGTGCATCCGTGGCATGTTCGGTCGGGTTTGCCAGGGACCCGAGGTAGGGTTTCGAGTTTGTATGGTTCCCCTTTAGCCTACTGCGGATTTGTTGAGTACAGGGCACTGTACGCGTTACCGAGTTTGCCGGGCAAGCTGTAGAGTAGAGTAAGATGACGAGAATCGAGCTGCACTTAATTGAGAGAGACCAGTTCACGCTCGAACAGTCTGGAAAGCCACCGGCTCTCTCTCTTGTCCTGACAAGTCTCAGCTAGACAGCCAACAAGCCTTGGACAAGCCCTAGACCGGCCGTTCGTATAAGTATACGACAAGTCAAACGAACAGTCAAAAAGACGGCGCCACATATGCGTCTGCTGATGTTCGCGCTTGTCGCAATTGGTTCCCGTTTCGCAGATCTGTCGTTCTGACGTTTACATGCCTGCCGTCTGTCGGAAAGCGTTTGCCGGAATCTGGACGGCCGCGTGGCAAGTCTGAGCAAGTCTGAGTCTGACAGACGTCTTCAACAGAAGAGGGAGTTTGTTACGGCTGGTCTTTAGACAGCAGAGTGAGGGGATTATTGGGAGGGTTGGGATTGGATTGGCCAGGGAGACGATTCAAGCGAATCGGATTGCTCGATCTCGATTCCACCAAGCTAGTCAGTGGTTCTTAGCTTTCATTATAGTTAAGTCGTCTTAACTCCAGCTTACATCGACTTGGCAATTGTTAGCTGTTGCTAGTCGCTTGCAGTGCCTTGGCGCGTTAGTGATAGCAAGTTAAGCTGACGTTTGTGAATTTCTTAACGCGACGATGTAGACGTTGGCCGAGACTGTTACACTTAACCCTAGTTTACTACTAAAATACTGGCAAGTACCACGAAGTAACCAGAAGCAGTATAGAACAGCAAAAACAGGCCACGTCGTCGTGAAGCGCGAGATTACGAAGTCGTAAATTCGGGAAAGAACTGGCCGGGCCTGTCTGGGCGGAGGCTTATCGCATTTTAGCTCGAAATAAGCTCGGCGCTACTGCCGGCGCCCCTGAACCTTGCTGCCGGTCTAGACTGAAAACGGCGCATTTTGTGCTCTAGACCACTTAGGATTTTACAGCTGGTTGACCCGCGTTGCTCTGGCAACGCCGCACGATCTGATACTCGCCGCAAATATGCACGACAACGCTGCTCACTCTTTCACCCCCGGGTCCGTCCCCGGTCCATTTTAGTTGGCCCCGGCGGTATACCTCACCCGGCCAGAGCTGCTCCGCATCCAGACTCCGGACTCGCAATGCAAAACGGTCGGTGCGCCAAGGCGTCGACCGCCGCGTCCGGGCTCAGAAGTCAGATAGGATAGCTTCGTGCCAAAGTTCGAGGCCCGCCAGCTCCGGCCCGGGTACCGCGAATACCCTCTATAATAATATCCTTTATAATACCCCCGTCGGCTTCGGCGCCTTACATTCCTTTCCTGCTGCCTCTGTCTGTCATCGCCCCCTCCCCCACACCAACTCTTCGCAATGCGTGGTATCCTCGCACTCCTTCTGCCCACGGCGGCGCTCCTCTCGGGAGTCGCTGCCCGTCGCAGTCAGTACACTTACGAGAATTACTGCTACACTGACTGTCTGGCTGATATCGAGGCTGTCTACACCAAGACTTGCCCTTACACCGCTTCTTCAGCATCATCTTCTTCCTCGTCTGGCTACAGCGGACATGGACACAAGCGCGACACTGTTACCAGTGCCGTTATCAAGGGCCATAACCATGGATCCTCATCTACTTCTACAGTCGCACTCAGCTGTGCCTGCACTGATCCTATCTACTCCGAGAGCATGGCGCTTTGCATCAACCAGTGCCAGAACTCGCACGACGAGACTGAGGCTTGGACTATGTGGGTTGCTGCCTGCGTGAACTACACCGACATTACTGCTTCCGAGGATTCGTACTACGAGGATGCCATTGCGGATTACGTTGATATCTCGGACTACACCGCCAACTCCGAGACTAAGGTTCCTGTCTTGATCAACGGTACTGCTCTGCGTATCTCCATCCGTGCCAGCAAGGCCAGCGCGCACAACATGCTGTACTCTGACATCTACGGGTACGCATTTACTTCTTTACATGGAATAAGTTCTTAACTAACCGGGCATATAGAAACATCCTTTTCGCCTACCTCTTCTTCTTCATGGTCGTCTCTGGCGCCAACCACTGGTACCAGAAGATCTTCAGCCTGAAGGGCAAGCCCAACCGATTCGTGACCCTGTTCCGCAAGTACATCACTCTGCCGACCACTTTCAACGGCAAGCATGTTTCTGCCTACTCGATCGGCCGTATCCAGTGGACCATCATGCCGCTGCGATGGCAGACTCTCGTCCTTGTTGGCTTCAACATTCTCAACATTGTCTTTGCCTTTGCCGATTACGACGTCTTTTCCGACGAAGGCAGCTCCATTGCTAATCAGTACAGAGGATACTTGGAGATCCGCACTGGTGTCATTGCTACTGCGCTCACCATCCCCATGTTCCTGTTTGCTGGTCGCAACAACATCCTCATGTCTATCTCTGGCTGGTCCTTCGAGACCTTCAACGTCTTCCACAAGCAGGTTGCTTTTGTATGTGATCTTTTAAGTTGTTTTTGAGTAGTTATTTTCGTTTTGGCTAACTGTGACATATGTAGTGGATGATGATTCAGTCCGGCATCCACGGAATTGCCTACACGTTTGACTACCTAATCAGCGGTGGTCGTGCGCAGTACGTTCAGCGCATCTGGAGCGGCGGTGCAATCTACCAGGGCACCATCGCCACCCTTTTGGCCGGATTCATCTGCTTCTTTGCCTGGTACCCGTTCCGTCACTACTACTACGAGATCTTCTTGGTCGCGCATATTGCTCTTGCCGGTGCGTTCGCCAAGCTTTGCTGGGTTCACTGCGTTGCCTATGGATACCAAAAGTACATGTACGCCATGGTTGCCGTCTGGGCTTTCGACCGTTTCGCGCGTCTTGTGCGGATTGCGTACGCTGGTCCCTGGATTAACGCCGATGTCCGCATTCACGGTGATGCGTTGTACATCACCATGAAGCCCATGCTTCACTGGAAGGTCCAGCCTGGTCAATTCGCGTACTTGTACCTCATGCGTTACAAGTTCTGGGAGTCTCACCCGTTCTCGGTCATGGAGGACAAGGACGGAATGTACCACTTTGTCGCGCGCAAGGAGAATGGAATGACCAAGTTCCTGTACAACCGTGTTGCCAAGATGCCCAACCAGCAGGGCAAGATCAACTTTTTGATTGAGGGATTCTACGGCGAGACGTACCCGCTCAACAATTACGACAATGTTTTGCTGATCGGTGGTGGTATCGGTGTTACTGCTGTTGCCAACTACGCTCTGGATCTGTCTCGTCGTGCTCGCGCTGGCCAGAAGGTTACGTTCCTGTGGGTCGTCCGTGGTCTCGAGAACCTGAACTGGGCTCGTGACCAGATTGACAGCCTGACTGCTGCCGGAGTTGTCGATGTCCAGGTCTACATTCACCACAAGCCCGCCGGTGCTTCTGCTGGTGCCATTGTTGAGAAGAACGGTTCAGAGTCGGACTCGACGGCGTCGATCTCGGATGCCGAGAAGTACGCGTCTGGATCTGACACTGACTCTGTCCTGAGCGCGGATAGATGGGCTGGAAAGGTTACCATGCACCAGAACATCCGTCCCAACATCACCGAGATCATCCGTACGACTGCGACCGAGGCCACCTCGAGCGTTGCTGTCGTTGCTTGCGGTCCTGGTGGACTTGCGGACGAGTGCAGAAACGCTATCTCGGCGACTGTTGACAAGGTTGATGTTCGTCTGGATTACTTTGAGGATGCGTTCGCGTGGGCTTAGTTTCAGTTCTCTTCGAGTGTTTCTTTCTAGATTTTCTTTTATTCAAGCTATCATTGTTTTCTTTCATGACGGGTCGTTAAATTCTGTTCTTTCTTCTGTTTGCTGTTTTTCTTTTTTTTTACAATCTTAATGTCTAACTGGGCGGACTCGCCTAATGCACTTTTTCTGTAACGCAGTAGTAATACTTCTGACTTGAGTTGACTGTTTTAGATAGTTCTTAATTCGATTTGTAATTACAAAGCTTTCACTTCTCACTTTAAAACAACTGCTTGCAGCTTGCTGTGTGCAGTACAAAGATCTGTCTACTGTAGATTGAATATCGTCATATGGCACGGGTGAGTGGCACGACTCATCTGCGGATGTGGCCACTGGCCGCTATCTAGCGTTTACGCCTGAGCCATCAGCCAAGTAAAGTGTCTGATTGCGATAGATAGAGCTCGTTTCACGATCAAGCAAGTGCCAAAGAGCCAAGGCAAAAGATGAAGAGTCGCCAAGCTGAAAGTGAACGGGAGTGGTGTGGTGTGCGCAGGAAGACATCAGACATGCAGCATTCAGAAGCGAGCAAAACGCGAACGCGATCCAGACCGGGCTGCTGCAGTCTGATTCACTAGTCACTCTACGTAAGAACCTAGACCCTGGCGCTTTTCCGGTATCCACTTTGCCTCAGCGACTGCTTTATACCTTATAATTAGGCCGGGTCAGAAACTGGCCAGAACAAGCTTGATTTAGAGTGGAGATTAAAGATTAAAACGGCCTAAAGCAGCGTCTCAGAGGCAGCTAAAAGTAGGGCTGGCGGGAACCGGCATGCGTTCCTTTTTTTGCTTTCGTGGCTTGCTCGAGGAGCCGCCTAGACCGGTTTCGGGTGTTGTTACCACCAATTGCAGGATGGAAGGAATGTATAGGCAAAAAGCGGAGCACATTCCGTTAGCCCGTTTGTTTATGCTTGCTACAATGCTATAAAGTAGTAAGAATAAGTAAGTACTAGTTAAGTGTAAGTCCTTGTCAATGTATTGTTTATCGCAACTCGAGATGAAGACAGAACAAGTAACAAGTCAACAAGGCTTCTAAGCAACCCATAAAACGCGAAAATAAGGTATCTTGGCTCGGATCTTGGCAGCACAAGCCTTGGGTCTCTTGAGCCTGTGGGAATAAGCCATTTCCACTGCTGCCACAGCCGTACAGCCAAGTCGCTCCAGAGTCCAGTCCAGACTGCTCCTTACGGCCGCTCGTGGGCCGAGCGCGAGCTTTTTCCGCTCAGGTCCAGACCGCGCAGTTCTCGGCCGGCACGTCCCGGTCTGCACTGACAATCTTGTCATTGGCCGTGCCTTGCTCCACTACATTTCTAATAGCCCCCAACATCGTGACAATTAGACTTACAAAGCCCTGTGCGTCTGTGTTTCGCCAAACGCCGGCTGGCGCCGAGTCGCAGACCATGTGGATGAGGTCGCCTGCTGCAGCCGCCTGCAGAGCGCACACGCGTCGACGTCGTCGACTCGGTCCTCGGACTCCAGGCAGAACTGTAGCCATCGGCAGAGCGAACTCGACCGGTCCAGAACTTTGACACTTGACAGTGGTCGACCGGAAAACTGAACGGCCGCAGAACAGTTGAAGCAGTTGACAGCCATCGGCGTGGCCGCGTCGTTACTCCGCGTCTGTTCTTCCACCACCACCTCTTCCCCACCGGCTCGTTACCTCAAATCCCGGTCTGGCCCCCGTCCTCGTCAAGAAGTCAAGACTCAAGAGTCAAGACAGTTGCGGTAATTATTTTAGGACTCAGCCTATGGGATTAATTCCGAATCCCGCGGTCCAGCCATGTCACATGATCCCAATTTCGCAGCTGCACGCTGGCCACTGGTCAGCATGCGTTAGCAGAAACCAATCCAATCACTTTGCGGATGTTGTTAATCGCGGCGGTCTGGAGCACTCGATTCTTGTCGAGGCGTGTTCGGACTCGCGATGGTTTGGGCGAGTTGGTTAGCAATGATTGCAAGTGTGGATATCATTCGAGGAGAGCCGACTGTTTATTTAATTGCAATTGAGAAATATGCAATTGTGCCAATTGAGAATTTGAGTACTAACCTCATGTTCAGTTATGAAGTCCCCGAGAAGACCAAACAGCTGGTTCGGCGCTCCACGTGCGCATGGCCGTGTTCCCCGGCCATACATATCGACACTCATCCCTCGCAAGTCAGCAGCAAACACAACCATGTCTCCTTCACTATTGCCTGTACCCTCGCATTCATCACCCTCGGTCGGGGTCACTATATCACCACCGCGTTCCCGGCCACGCCCTCTCTGCGCCCTGATCCTCGATCGAACCCCAGTTTCTCCGCGAAGTAAGAGCAATTGACTGGTCTTGTTGGCGCGGCTACAAATTCAATTTTTCTCAAGACTGCCACAATCATGATTCGTATACACCCACGTCTATTTTTTGTTTACCGGTTAGCGTCTGACTGCACTGATATGCCATCCAGACTAAGCAGATTAAGTAGATTTGAAAGGTCGTCTTCTTTTTGTATGTCAATTTTGGATTCTCGCTCGTTCAGTTCAGCAAGCTTCTCAACACTTCTCGAAATATCACGATCTCAAGAAGCTGTCCTGTCTAGTTTGTGAATTAATACCTTTTCGTCTTGACGTACATCCTATTTTTTTCAGTCAGGATCGAATATTTTATGACTACAATTTTTTGAATGCATGTTACAAATGCCTGTATTTCTTTTGCGGGCATATATACGCCAAAACCAAAAACAGCAATCCCTACGGCCATATCATATCCCAGATAAATTTCAAATTCAGATTCCAGACCAATCCTTCAGACCCCTATCCAAACATAGATCATATCAAAACAACAAAAAATGAACGGTGTTTAAATTTCAGCTTCAAACATCATCGACGCAACGCTCGACACAGCCTGTGAAACCGCGCGTCTGCCTTCATCGTCCCTCCAGACTTCATGCGGTCCATTAACCACCTCCCACGACACCAGGTTCTGCGACAGTTCAGACAGCTCGCGCTGGTAATCCGCCCATCTTGGAACATCCTGGACCATCTGCTGCGACGAAACAACGGCGATTGGAGTTGTTCGTGGTAATATATCCTGTGCCGCGAGGATTTCATTTTTTGTGAATGTGCGCGCGGCGACTTGTTCTTGGAACTTGGCCAGGTTGTATTTCCCCGAGACGGATCGCGAGCGTCGGAAAAGACGGTCTTCGGACGTGCGGCGGCCGAATATCCAGCCAATCTGCTTCTCGATTCCGAGCGGCGAGATGAAGCCGTGAAGCCAGTATCCGAATCCTCGAGCTGAAGATCCGACATTGTCTGAGAAATACTGCAAGTTGTATGTGTCAACCAGGACCAACCCTTGCACATCTGCAGCATGACGCGACGCAAAGATGCGAGAGTAAACTCCACCGACGCCGTGAGAGACTAAGACCCACGGGCCGTGCTCGCCGATCGAGTTGAGTCCATCCGAAAGCGCATCGATAGCCATACCGGCCGACATTGGCGACGGCGCGTTATCCGAAAATGCCATACCGGGACGATCCCAGTAACAGTATCGCATGCCGGTGATTGTCGATCCGTCATCGTCAACCTCGCGCGCGGCGTACTCTTCGGCAAACACTTCGGCGGACGTGGAGCCAGGTTCGAGAAGGATAGTAGCTTCTGTTCCATTCTTAGGACGGTTGCAGTAGATGTGGATACGATAGAGACTGTCTTCGACGTCGACGTACTCGCCGGGCGGTGAAATTCGCGAATCGTAGGAGTCAACTGCAAGCGAAAGCGTAACGAGGATCGTGGCAGCCAAGATCAAGGCTAGAACGACGAGTGCCCAAAGAATACTGATCCACATACGACAAGAGCGCTGTGCGCGGGAGTTTCCGTAGTGATGATGAACGCCAGAGATTAAATCTTCAAGATCGGTCCGTGTGCGCTCGACTGCGAAATTGCAGAACAGGACCCAGGCGGCGGAGAAAATAACCCAGAGATTGACGAGGATGGCGAGCACGTTTCCTTCGTAATGGCGCATTTTGTTGACGCTGACGGAGAAGATGAAGCTGAGAAACAGGAAGACGATCATGATGATGTTCATCACGCGGCCGGCCTTGGACGGGATCGCGAATACTTGTAGCGAAATTGCGAGGTTGCCGATCGCGATGAGCATGTTGAACAGCACGTAGAAATTTCCACCATGAGTGTTCAATTTCGGAATAGAAAAGAACGTAGAGACGACGAAAAGTAAGTACATCGCGACGGAGAAAATGAGAAAGAGCAGCGACAGTCTGCGCATGGTGCGGATCTTGAGCAGCTTGAACGGGTTCACGGCCGGGTCTTCTGCTGAAATCAGCAGCGGCCGCGACTCGTCTGCGTCTTCCGACATTCTCGTGCTGTCGTATGCGTGGTCACGGTCATGATCTTGGTCGTGGCTGTCTAGATGCTCGGTCTCTGTGGATCCGTATTTGGGCCCGGACGCGGGTCGTGGAGGAGGCGACGGGGCTGTGTCGGGCGAAGAGGCCTGTTGTAGCGGGTGGCCGTTGTCGCGGTCCGGCGCCTCGGAGTCTGAGCTGCTGCTGCCAAAGAAGCCCATCGTGTTTGATGAGAAGGTAGTCTTATTGATGCTAGATAGATGGAATGTGTAGCACCGCAAAGAGGCGCGGTCGAGGTGCTTTTATATAGATCTTCGCGTCGGCGTTTTTGAGTTTCAGCGCCGCGTGACGTCAGCGCTGGGAGGATCGACATGCGACGAACTCGGCTGCGCGCTCCCAAACGCGTGCCTGGACTAGAACAGGTTAACTAGCTATAACTGGACCTATCTTTTGCTTATCTTCTGCTTAAAATTGCTTGAGAACACAATGACAACACATTATCCTACAATAATACAGCCTTTCTCCTAAGAACCTTCAATCTATCAAAACTCCAATCTCCAGCACCCGCGCGATCCTCACTTGCGCGCATGCAAAATATCCTGTTTCCACACCTTCCGCGCCTCTTCCTCGCGCTGCAACCGCAGCGTCCGCTTCCGCTCATAAATCAACCTCACGGCTCTCTTCACGCGCTCTTCGCCTGCACCGTAATTCGCCTGCGCAAGCTCGACCACTTTATCCACATCTTCCGGCGTATAGATGAAGTTCCAAGTACTCATGTACGGCGACGAGTCTGGGTCGACGCCGGGAACAGAGCTGTTTGGAATCAAGGGACAGTAGACAAGCGTGATTCCGGCGTTTGGTGACCTCAGTTTGAATTCCTCGTCGCCAGTGGGCTCTGACGTGTTGTCTGAATTGGATTCAGAGTCCTCAACTACTCCAGTCCAGATCGTTACAGGTCCAAGAGTGCTTACAGCCGCGTTGTCCTTCTCATGCTGTACGTGCTCAACAGCCTCGTCCCTGTCCACAGAATCCGCCTCTTCCAGCTGCTTCATATCGCTGTTCTCGCCTTTAGGCCACCCGGCGTCCGCAGGCCAACCCAGAATACCATGTTTCTTGGTATACCCGGCTACGAGATCAAGCCACTTGACCTCTGGCAAATTCGCGGAACAATCAAAAGCGAGAATCATATCGACATGCCGCCCAGTGCGCAGTAACGGGTAAACGGCCAAATTGTTATCCATTCCCGCGTCCATGAGTTCGATTTCACTCGCAGAATGCAGACTTTCGGGACACGTTGGCGTGAGATACTGTTTGAGACCGAGTAGATAATTCGGAATTCCAGATGGCGCGATAGGGTGTACACCCTTAAGCTCGTCGTCATTGTCCGCCACTATTGAATCAAGCGACGACGTGAAAGCCGCGTCGCCGAGCAACGGTCTGACTTCTTTGTAAAAGTGACTTAATGTAGCGCAGAACGCGGATCCAAATGTGCCGAGCAGTAGAGTCAAGTTAAGCTCAGGCGGCGGAGCATCGATGCTGGTTCCATTGCGCCACTTGCGACCAAGACTCCAAGTCGGGATCCAAGCTTCGACTTCCTCTGATCCGACTTCGTACGGCGTTATTTCAAACCACTGGAACCACGACTCGCGGCGTTTCTCTTCCGCCAATGCATTTTTGGCAGGCTCTCCAGTCGCATCTTCGACTTCTTGCTGCTCTTTCTCTGTCAACCCGATTTCATGACGGACGGCAGTGTAGATCGGAATCGGCACGGCTCCGGTGTCGACTACTCGGCGCTGATTCGAGATTTTGAGATCATCGCGATGAACTATACGTTCATTTTGGGGCACAAGCAGGCGCGTAGAGAGCAGCAGTCCGTATATATCAGCTACAGTGACACCCGTGTACTTGAAATTCACTTTCTCGACGATTCCATGAAGAAGATACTTATCCGTCGGCGCCGTCGTGCACAGGTCCAACGCAGCTGGCAAAAACGCGATATGTGTGCCAGCACGCGCTTTAACATGATCCAACAGCGTCACTGACGAGCAATCCGCAATAGTGTAGAACAAAGCGATTAACCAAGTACTGCCACTAACACCGCCAAAGTACGTGACGCAGTCAAACAGACCGCACTTCTGCAGCGACTGCAGGTATCCAGCCGTGCCAACCAGCGCTCTGTATCCGCCTCCGGATCCTGTGACTGCTATAGTCGGCACATCGCGTTCGTCAATGGCAGATTCAGATAGATCAAGAAATTTTGCCAATGCTTTTCTCGTAAACGTGCGACGCGTGCGCAGAACGCGCAGTTCATCGTCGCAGAGATCAGGACCGAGACGGACATGAGCCGGCCATGCAATTTCCGGATTAATAGCGGGATTGACAGCATCCGACAAGATCTCGGAGCCCAACGAGTCACGGTCGTCAGTATCAAACGCGGCCTGCATTTTACGGATCCAGGCAGGCAACGCGACTGGCACCAGAAGCGAATCTCTGACCGATCCAAACACGTCGTCCCACGCGTCCGGAAGCGATATCGCAGCCACGCGATCCTGAAGGTCGGAAACCTGGGCACGCATAAAATCAAGCGGAGAGCTGGCAGTTCCCGGATCACTGGTAGCTTTAGGGTCTGGTTTGGGCGGCGTGTCGTTGCGCAGTGGGGTGTGGTTGGTGTCCGATATTGTGCTGTAGGCGCCCGCGACGAGCAGCGCGAACGCAAGACCGCGAATTGGGGGACCCAGGCCGAGGACAGCACGTAGTTGCCACGGCATTACGGCCTTGCGAAACTTGCGGAACCGGCGAAGCCGGCGGAGTGCACGTAGCATGGCTCGGAACTACTGAGGACTTGAATTCCGGTGGATGGATTGCAATGGCCGGACTTGGGACGGACTCACATGCTTTAATTCCGTAATAAGCTAAAGCTTACAGGGGCGATCAGGGATTAGTACCACACAACAGTTAACGCGTAACTTGCATCCACTCCTCGATATACATCGCGGCTTAATCACAGCTTGGTTCTTGCGAATAAACAGCCATGTCGCGACCGCAATTGCTACGGATACAGACCTCGGACCTAGCGTCTCCGTCTGGCATGTCAGACACGTCTGCCGCGTCGCTGGACGCCGCGCTGGCGAAAGCCGGTCTGCTGTCGCAGCAGATCACGGCATCGCTGACTCGTCTCGGGGCCGCGTCCACGGCGATAGAAGCTGCGATTAAACCGATCTCGGGGTCGACACAGACATACTCGAATATTTCTAAGCGTGCGTGTTAATATTGTTGCTGCTGATTTTGCTGCTGCGTTGGAACTGAGGGCGCTAACACGTGGTTGCAGATGTGGACTCGACGGTCGGGGAATTGGAAGAACTTCGCGCTCACCAAGCTGTGTTTGAGGACGAGGAACCGCGGATCCGGCGCGGCAACTTAGACGTGATTGAATGTCTGCAGAGTCTCACCCGACTTGATGCCGCAATCGAACAGTTAAAGGGGTCGCCGTTAAAGAGTTCTCAACAGATAATTCTCAAAATGACGCAGCTCAAGACGGCTGCGGTCGGGAATGTACGCGATCGATTCAGCAAAACACTTTCAAACGCGAGTCCGACTGCTGCGGCAGGTATGACTGTTGAGCAGGCAGCGGCATTTGATCCTTCGATTCCGCAGGAGAAGTTGACGGCTCTGTCGGCTATGGTGGACTTCTTCATGGTTACAGATATGTCTGCCACGATTCCCATATACAGTGAGACCCGGAGTCGGCATATTCTGAGCCATTTGACTATACTTGCGGATGCGGCTACGAAGGGCGAGATTGTGCGTCAGAATGGATTTTATAAAAAGGGTTCGACTCCGTTCAAAGCGTTTGTGAGGGGCGTTGTACGCGCTATTATTGTGAGTATCCGCGGGATAGATCAGTTTTGTCTGAAGTTGACTTCCTGAGGAAAGGTCTAACAAGGATTTAGGGCGAAGAAGCGGTTGTGAAGACGTTGTTCAAGGCGAAAGCAGATATTCAGACTGCTGCCACTTCCACGTTCCAAGAAATCGGAAAGCTGTTCACTGCGACTACACAATCGATCAATGCAATTGTTCGGAAGAACCTGATCACGGACTGCTTTCTTGCATTTGACGTCGTCGAGCTGACCCATCGCGCGGCAGGCGAACTGCTCTTGGCCGTTGACCAGCCCCCATTCAATCTTGAGGCTGCTAGCAAAGAGATTCGCAAGTCGGCACAAGATGCACTTTATGAACTCCTACGACATACAGAGGCTACAGTGTCGTCGTCTTCTCAGCTGCCCGTTGATTTTCACGTGCTTGATATTACAAGACAGGTTACTGCGTGGCTTGTTCGCTCGGGCGAGTACGACATGACACTTGCGAATCTCATGATCCCGCTAGGATCTCCGGCGTCATGGCCTTTGCGACTGACATTCCACAGCACGTACTCGTCCGCTGTATCGGCGTCTAAATCGAGCTCATTCGTAGGTTCTGAGATTTTGTCGTTATTCGTGTCTGAATGCGTGGATTGCCTGCTTGTCAATATCGAAGCTAAGGCTCGTACGCAGTATAAAAAACTCACACGCGTTGGGTTACAAATTGTTGCCAATCTGATACATGTCGAGCGGGGACTTCGTACGTCGTCAGAACTAATCGGCATTCTTTCTGCTGGTGGCGGATTTGATAGGATTGATCGGCTTCGTAAGCGGGCGCTGAACATGTTTCTGGAAGGCTGGAAAACGTGCGCGTCACATCTTATGGACGTCACTGTTGTGCGGTCGAATTCGGCGACGGCGAATAAGGGAAGCACGACAGGTGGTAGCATGAGTTCAAGGGATAGAGAGGCAGTGAAGGAGAAGTTTCGAAGTTTCAATACGGATCTGGAGGACCTGGTGACTAAGTTCAAAGAGTACGATTTCACTGATCCCGAGCTGCGGTCAGTGCTGGCGAAGGAGGTTGCGTTTATTTCGCCGCTTTATAACCGGTTCTACGAGAAGTACAAGTCCGGCGAGTTCAGCAAGCATACGGAGAAGTACATCAAGTTCAACAAGCCGCAGTTGGATGCTTTGCTTGCATCGCTTGCTAACTAACTAACAGTCGAAATAAAATGAAGTAAAAACTTATATGAACAACTCCGCTGTCGCAATTGAGAATGAGATTATTATCGTTATCGTTAAAAGATAGTACACGATGATGCCATGAGTATAGGCGCTATAAACAAATTGCCAGGTGTAGGCATAATCAACAGGCCAAAAGGCTAACCAAAAGATCCCAGGTCAGAGAATCTACTGGGCACCAGCGAGGAAGAACCACTTGTCAATGGAGGAGTCAATGGGAGCCGGGGCCAGTCCCTGCTCGGCGGGGATGCTGAGCGAGGACGCGTCAGTGTAGCCCGAGGTGTCCTTGAGGGTAGTGTTGACGAGCGAAATGTCCTTGGGCTCGGTCTTGCCCTCGACCAGGCGCTTCCATGCCTCAGCAGTCTCGTGGACGACCTCGAGAGCGTACTTCTTGTTGCGGCACTCGCCAGAGAAGGCGAAGTGGTTCTCGGGCTTTCCGTCGGGCATCTTGTAGATACGGAACCACTCGTTGGTGGCGCGGAGCAGACCGGGGAGGTACTTCTCGACATCCTCGACGTCGTTGAGCTTGGGCGCAAGCGGGTCACGGATGTCAATGGCAATGATCTTCCAGTCAGTCTCGCCCTCATCAAGAAGGGCCATGACGCCGAGGACCTTGACCTGCTTGACCTCACCGGGGTAGGAGACCTGGGCACCGATCTCGCAGACATCAAGAGGGTCGTTGTCGCCAAACTCGAGAGTGTCCGGGTGCTTGACGTTGGGGTCTTCCCAGGTCTGGGGCAGGGCGCCGTAGTTGTGAATGTATCCGTGGTGGGGGAAGCAGTTGCGGACGTAACGCAGCTTGCCCTTCTTGACGTCCTGCTTGATCGGGTTGAGGGTCTCCTCCTTGGAGATTTCGAGCTTCGCGTTGGTCCAGCGCGGGATCTCGACGACCATGTTGAACACGGACTGCTGCTCGTTGGCGAAGAGCGGGATGTCGTGGAAAGGCGAGACCGGGACACCGTCTTTCTCGATGTAGACGCGGTGCTCGAGCGTGTTGGCGGCGCCAATGGTGCGGGTGGTGTAGACAGAAGACATTGCGTGTGCGGACGAGGACGAGAAGGCGGCGGAGAGTGTGAGAGGAGCCGCTGGGCGCGAGAGACGGGCGGAAAGGGCTAGCAGGCGGGCTGAGGGCGACGACATCTGGCCGGGCGAGAGGACGCAGCGTTTTTTTTCCCGAGGGCGGCCGCCCCGGGCGCGCCGCCACGAGCCCCGTCGTCGCTGACTTGTGTGTTTGTTTGGGTTTTGGGCGCAAGCACGTGCGAGCACGTGACCGGTGTGGGATGATCGGATGACGGAACTGGCCGCTGAGCTGATCAGGGGCTCGTTCCGTCAGCGCGTACGTATTGTCGAGCTGCCTGATTGGGCACGCGTGATTGTGTTGCCACGGCAACCCGCGGCTGCACAAGGCCCCCGGCATCGCCTTGTCCAACCATCACTCTTTGTACTGGTTTTCTATATATCTGACAGTCAATACCTTCAACCAAGCTACCCGTTGCAAATACCTCCCAATATCTTCACCATGAACCACTTCAGCATCTCCAGCGGCGCCAACATCTTCACCGACGCCCCGCCGCGTACGCAACTCCCCCCGCAAATACCCGTTTCCCTAAGTGCAACGCTAATCAACTTAATCCAGGTCACCCACATACCCGATCCATACCCTTAACAAAGCTCGGTCCGCGCTCAAGTCGCCGATCTGACTCAAAGGGCACTCCCAGTCCGTTTGTCTGCGCCCGACTCCCGCGAACTCCGGATTATGGCTCCCGCGCTGAGCCAATCGACCAGTTCTGGGTCGACGCCGCAGCATTGACGGAGGCTACACTGTCTGCCAGGTCAGCTGCTTCAGATACTACCTCGCTTTCCACAACTCCCAGTCCACCTCCGCCGCTGCCACCGTCGTCCTTAGGTGCTCGAGCGTTACTCGGAGGTATGACCTGTATCAAGGCACCTTCTGTCACGAACCCTTCTGCATTCCAAGTCACCGCGGAGATCAAAGTCAACCCTGACACGACCTCCAAAACCGAGGAGCTGTCACTGGCAACCTTACCCCCTATACCATCAAATCAGCGTCGGACGCGTCCTCCATTCAGAGAACCGTTTTGGTCGTGGCACAAGGACGGCGGTAGAGAGTACACCGATGAACAACTCATTGCCCGCGAACAGTTTTCACGCATGACTGTGATTTCGGAAGAGGATGACGAGCGACTGGAACGATGGACTCCAAAGCCTGTTAAGCAGCATTACCGTCATGTTACACGGACTTGCTCGGATTACAAGTACTAGTCGTGGTTCGCGACGGTGAGCGTATCATCTTCAGAGACTCAGAGTTCAGACTTTCAGTTAATTGATTGAAGGCTCAGAATTTATTGGGTATTTTCGAATGGGATAATATAGATAATTCAAGGAGACAAAAGGACAAATGGTAAAAATGGCAAAAGGACAAGAAGCGCAGTTCTCAATTTAAAGTTTAGATGTTATTGAAACTTTAAAAAATTGTCGATGCCTTCCGAAATCGAGTAGAATCTATACAAATTCCATATATCCATCATCGCGACGGCCATTGCTAGTCGTCCGGTGACTCCTATAGATACGAAATTGTTCAAAGTATGGCTTCTATAGAAGAGGAGCGCTCGGAGTCGATCCAGAAGACTCTGTCGTCATTGGCGATCCCGAAAGCTCTGCAGCAGCCGGCATCGGGCAGCCTGGCGTCGACCATCAAGCAGACTCCCGGTGTCTCTCACGTTCTTTCGTTTTACGATGTCATTGCCCAACGACGTGCCACCTTTGGCCTAAAGACTCCGTTGAAGTTTGAAGATTTCTCAAGAGAAGTCGAGAAAGATGTGTTGACGACGTACTACCTCGTTCCCGGCCTTCGGGCTGACGTCAACCACACGCTCAACATGAAGCCAATGTTCAATGTTATGCAGTCATTCGCTGTAGGAAATGGACGCGATAGCACATACAATTTTGCATCGATTTGGGCTTCGGATCGGACTTTTCTTCGTGGTGCGATCGACAACGATCTCTCTCTGAGCGCGCACATCGTCACGCGCCTCACTGATACCGCCGTCGGACGTATCCAGGCCCAGGCCTCATCACAGGGCTCTCAAAGTGTTTTCGAAGTTGATGTTCCGGGGCCAGACTCGTTTCTCTGCCTGCGTGCTGCCAACCCGTCTATCCTGGACACCAAGTTCACTGGCATGTTGGGCTTCAACTTTTCCCAGAGCATAACCCAACGACTTTCGCTCGGTTTGTCTGGAATCTGGCAACGACAGAGCGCAGTCTACCCTGCCCAAGCCGGATTTGACTTCGGTGGTCGTTACGCGACTGACAGGTTCATTGGTTCCGGCAGTTTGTCTGCCCAAGGTATTTTGGCGCTGAACTTTCTTCAGAAATTCAAGGACCTCCAGTTTGGTGTGTCTACCAACATCGATCTTACTGGAATGTCAAGCGCAATGGCGGGCGAACCTGCAGGATCGGCTTGCACTACCGCGATCGCGGCAAAGATGGATTACCCCGATCAATCTGTTCTTCGCACTCAGATCGATTCGACGGGAAAGCTTGGATTTGTGCTTGAGCGGATGGTTGCCGAGACGATCAAGATGTCGATCTCGTCTGAACTTGATCAGGTCAAAAGCTCATGCAAAATTGGATTATCTCTGCAGTTCGAGAGTCAGAGCGAGGGTGTGGAGAACACGATGAGAACGATTCAGACTATGGATCGGGAGGAGGCCCGGAAGTACATGGCTGAACCGCCACAGTAAATGAATCACATGTATGATGTATCAAGCGAAGTTCTTCACCATCTAAAAAATCATTGTATGTAGTAGACGGCAATGCCTAATCTCTTTTCTTGTAGAGCCACGTTTCCTTCGGTCTTCCGGTTCTGTATACGAAAAACAATCCCAGTACTAGTAGATCCCTGATCCGTATCCAAGAATACAATCTCGTAGAATACAGAAGTTATACTGGTGCAGACTGATCACCGACCACTCGACGAGCAGATTATAACACCAGTTTAATCGAGACAGAAGACATTATCCAGTTCAATTTTATTGTTAGTTTAGTCGATTGAAAAATCGAGACTGTTGCTAAAGTAGGCGCCGCCGCCTGTGCGGCGATTTTTACGCGCGATTTTTGTAAAGACGCGTCGACGCGTCTCAATTGCGTACAATTATTCTGCAAACCCCACACTGCAGGTAGTTCGATAGAGCTGGTGGTTCCAGGTCAGCATTAAAAATGGGAGTACTAGGAAGCTCAAGCAGGTACAGCAATTGTTTGATGCTTATAGACAGAATTAGTGCTAACGCGGTCAATAGCTACAGAGCTGAAGACGCTACTTTCGACCCGATAGCGACGTTCCCGCCTGAAGTTATCATCCTAATATTACAGGGATTTGATTACAACGAACGAACAATATTACGGGAAGTCTGCCATGGTTGGAAAGAGTTTATCGAAGATGACGAGTGGACGTACCGAGCTCAATTCTCACTCTTGGATCGTGGAGTGTATGAATGCGATCGCTCGTATGGGCTCACGCAACTCAACAGGCTCGCAAAGCATAGCCGCGGCATTCTTCGTGTAATAGTCCCGTTTTCCAGTTCTCCGAAAAAACGGAAGAAGACAGACGTGGGAGTTTTGAAAGGACAGTGGAAGGCAAGCCTGGGTGGGGACCCGTGTTATGAGCCGCAAAGATATATGTCGATAGAACGGCTTGAAGAAATCTGTGGTCCGCTCTACAAGAATATTTGGGAATTCATAAGCTGGGGTTATGCATTTTTCCCCGATGAGATTGAGATTACGGGCAAGGAAAGGAAAGCCGAACACGCTAGACACAAAGCGAGAGGAGAGAACACGCTGGAAATTATAACTGGGCATGAATGGTCGCGTGGAACGCATCAAATTCCAAAGTTTAGTCTGTTCTTGAGAACATTGACACCTATAATGAGCAGATCGACACCCGCTTCCCGAATGTCAGCTCACGTGCAATGGGATTTTATGCATATGCTTGAGTCTATAGAGATAGGCGTGGACCAGTTGTTTGAATTTTATGACGGATTGGGGTGCCTCGACAAAAGATACGAAAATCTCAGACGGATCAAGTTCTATGCGGTGCCTGGCACCAAGCGGGCAGTACGCAATGATGACAGTGTATTGCGATCAGAAAAGAAGAACCAGTGGTTTCCGAATTTGCGAGAGCTAAACATCAACGAGGTAATGACATGTGATGTTCCTGCCTTAGTTGCTCGTGGCTCGGTTTCTAGATACCAGTTGTCGCAATACGACCTTGAGATCATCTTGCAGCTCACGGAAAATCTGAGGATCCTTGTGCTATCAAATGTCGATCTGAGCACGTTTGATCAATCCTCTTTCCCGACGGACTTGCGGGACACATTTATGCATCGACTTGATTTGACGGGTTCGAACACGGCTCATATGCCATTGGTTTCAGGATATTGCAAAGACCTGATACTTTCTGGATCAAACATTTTACCGGGCGTCGTACCTATTCGACCGCCGAACAAAGTCAGCACGCTGAATAGACAGGGATGGCCATTCAATCCCCTCGTTGACAAAATGCTCTTCAACAACCTGGTCTATGCTGATTTGAGTTACCACCAGACACTGAGTAACTCGAACTTCAGCACGGTCATGAGTGCCTTTGGCCGGCGAAATGCGCACAATGAATACGATTCAGCAGGCTCAATTGGACACGGTCTCGAGTACTTGTCTCTACGAGGCGTGAATGTGAATTTTGCCATGCCCACCTCGAGCAGTGACTCTAGAGCACTTATACGATGCGCCCTGAGACCGTCACCGTATTTGGAATCATTGGACATGAGCGATAATATGTTGGTGGATCAGTGGGTGTTCAAATCAATCATGGAGTATCCGAAAAAGCTGCGTGAGGTTAATATGTCGGACACTCGTTTCACGTTTGCGGATTTATATAAGTGCTGGGAAGAGCTCAAGAACGAGCCTTGGACCGGCAAGATTTATGCAGAGAATGAGAAGATGAAATGGGTTCGAATCAGTCCTGAGGGGACATGGTCTGTTGAGCCAGAGTCGTATAAGGTTGAGAATAGTTCACGCGAGACTTTTAAATACTTCGAGATGAGTACGAAATATCCGGATTACTTCTAGAGAGCTATCTTTGATTTCGGTTTTTGATGTTTGGTGATCCGGGTTTGGCAGAAAATGGTATAAATCTATTGCGGGCTCTGCGCCTTCTAGCAAGGATTCTTCTCGTACAAATACAGTCTCGTAGAGAACAAAAGTAATACTGGTGCAGACTGAGGAGTGAGGACTGAGTAGTGAGTACTGACTACTGACGTCTCGGCAAGAATTTAATCTATAACACGAGGTTTATCGAGACACAAGAATTTTCGTGATCAAGTAAGTTACGCCTTAAATAACTAAATCGATTGAAAATTGAAGTTACGTGCAAAATATTTAGCCGCCGCCTGTGCGGCGATCCCACGCGCGTGTTTTTTGAATACGCGTCGACGCGTCTCGATCGCGTACAATTGATTCTGCGAACCCCATACAGCCGACTTATTATAAACTGCACACTGCATATCGTTTGGTACAACTGGTGATCATGGAGCTGGATGCATTCAAGATGGGTGTACTAGGAAGTTCAAGCAGGTACAGCAACCGCTCGCTATTTGAGTACGTAATTACTTTGCTAACGCGGGCAAGTAGCTACAGAGCTGAAGACGCGAGTTTCGACCCGATCGCGTCATTCCCGCCTGAAGTTTCAGTATTAATATTACAAGAATTTGATTACAACGAACGAACGAAACTACGAGAAGTATGCCGTGGTTGGAAAGAGTTTATCGAGGATGACGACTCGACGTACCGGGCTCAATATTCACTCTTGGATCGTGGAATGTTAGGGGACGATCGCTTGTATGGGGCCGAGCAGCTCAACAGGCTCGCAAAGCATAGCCGCGGCGTTCTTCGCATGACGCTCGAATCTAGCTTTTTCTCGAATGAACAGACGAAGGTGAACGTGAGTCCTTGTTCTTCGATAAAACAGTGGGAGACACTCTTGAGCGGGGATTCGACTAGTTCGGCACAAAGAAACATGTCGATAGAACGGCTCGAGGAGATCTGTGCTCCGCTCTATACAAACAATTCGGAATTCATTAGCTGGCACTATGCACTTTTTCCCCATAGGCTTCACATTATGGGCGAGGAAAAGATAGCCAAGCACGCCAAATACAAAACGAAAGCAGAGAACACGATGAAAACTATATGTGGGCATGCATGGCCGCGCGAACCGTATCGAGCTCCACAGTTCAGTCTATTTTTGAGCACATTGACACCTACTTCCGGACTGTCAGTTGATGTGCAATGGGATTTTATGTATATGCTCGAATCTTTGGAGCTAGGTGTGGACCAGATGGTTGAGTTCTTTGATGGATTGGAGCTTTTCAATAAGAAATACGAAAAACTCAGACGGCTCAAGTTTTATGCGGTGCCTGGCGCCAAGCAGGCAGCTCGTGAGCCCAACATATTGCGTTCAGAAAAAGTGCTTGAGCGGCTTCCATATTTGAGAGATCTGATCATCAATGAGACGAAGACATGTGATTCTCCTGCTGTGGTTGCTCGAGGTCCGATTCCTAAGTACCAAATGTCGCAATCTAACCTTATGTTTATCTTTCAGCTCACGGGAATGCTGGGCAATTTTGTGCTACCAAATGTCGATCTGAGCACGTTTGATCAATTTTATCTCCCGACAGATTTGACATATATGAAACGACTTGATTTGACGGGTTCGACCACGGCTCATATGCCGCTGATTCCAAGATGTTGTAGAAGTCTGATACTTTCCGGATCAAACATTTTACCGGGTATCATGCCTCTTCAACTGTCGCACAAAAGCAGCAAACCCAACACACTGAATAGAGTGGGACCGCCGTCCGATCCCAATGTTGACAAAGTCTTCCTCAATTATCTGATCTATGCTGATTTGAGTTATCACCAGACACTCGATAACTCGAACTTTAGCACAGTCATGAATGCCCTTGGCCTGCGAGCAGCGCGCAAAAAAATCGATTCAAGAGGCAAGAAATGCAAATCACCGGGCACAGTTGGACATGGTCTCAAGTCCTTGTCTCTGCGAGGCGTGAATGTGAATTTCGGCAAGTCTACCTCGGGCCGTGACTCTAGAGCACTTATACGATGCGCCCTGAGACCGTCACCGAATTTGGAAGCATTGGACATGAGCGATAACATGTCGGTTGATCAGTGGGTGTTCAAAATAATCGTGAGGAAATATTCGAAGCGAGTGATCGAAATTAATATGTCGGACACGAATTTCACGTTTGCGGATTTGTATAAGTGCTGGGAAGAGCTCAAGAATAAGCCCTGGACCGGCAAGATTTACGGAGAGGATGAGAAGATGCAATGGGTTCTTGTCTCTCCTAATGCATGGTCGGTTGAGTCAAGGTCGTGTAGGATCAGTAAACCTTTACCCAAGACTTGTTTTAAGTACTTTACGGCAGATCCGGCTTACTCGGATGATAGCTATTTATTTTAGAGAGCAATCTCAGATTTCAATGTTTTTCTTATAGTTTCAAAAATGCAGTGATGTTCAGTTAACTACTTATATTAGCTAATTTCAGATTTTCAGTATAGCCAAGTAGCCAACTATCTTTAATAAGTTAATCGTTGAAACTTGGATCAACATAACTAATTAAATTCAGTTTGTAGACTTGTAGTAAGCTAAAGAGGTTTTGAGACTTCCTCATGCGATCAATCCCCCACGCTCCCCAGTCCTCCCCCACGTGTTCCCCTCATATGGCTCCGAGGCCGGCTAAACAGATCGATCAGATTCAACCGGAAAAGCACCTGGATTTCCAAGAACTTCAGTATATATACCACGACAATTGCCTTATCGAAGGATTACTTGATACATAATGCATACTGGATATGATATACCACTTCTAGACTTCAACAAACAACATGCCTCCATTCACTAACCCCATCATCCCCGGCTTCAACCCCGATCCGTCGCTATGCCGCGTCGACAACGACTTCTTCCTCGTTACTTCGACCTTTGAGTTCTTTCCAGGCATCCCGCTGTACCATTCTCGCGACCTAATATCCTGGACCCAGCTCGGCTGCGTGCTCACGCGTCCATCGCAGCTGAACCTGCGCACAGTCGAGCCCGGCGCCGGGATCTGGGCCCCGACAATCAGATATCACGAGGGTCGCAAGCGGTTCTACGTCGCGGGCGGGAAATGGGATCGATACAGACCCGGTATCGGAGAACGTGCGTGGCCGAGAGGGTTTGTCGTCTGGACCGATGATATCTGGAGCGGAGAGTGGTCTGACCCCGTGTACTTTGACGAGATTGGATTCGATCAGGATATTTTCTTTGATGACGAAAGCGGTAAAACGTACCTTTCGACTACAATCAAGCTTCATGATCCGCCTGCTACTCCGTTAAAGCATTTTGCAGTGCACGCCTGCGAAGTCGATATCGATACTGGCGAATCGCTGACTGCGCCTGTCGTGCTTCGCGCATCGCCTACCGGTATCGCGGAAGGATCGCATTTGCTCCGACGCGGGAAGTACGTGTACTTGTTTACAGCCGAAGGCGGCACGGAATCATCTCATTCCGAGTACGTCCTTCGATCTTCTGTGGGCCCTCTTGGACCATGGGAACTAGGTCCACCGGGCGTGAATCCGTTAGTCAAAAACACTTCTGAAGACGAGGTGCAAAACACGGGACACGCGGATCTCGTGCAAGACACACACGGTGATTGGTGGGGCGTGTTGCTCGCCGTACGACCTTCGCGGGGACCAAACGGAGAATGGATCCGGAGTCCGCTTGGGCGCGAGACGTTTTTGTTCCCCGTTACGTGGGAAGATGACTGGCCTGTTTTCAATCACCGGAAACCGATCGCGCTTGAAGCGGAGGGACCGAGGGTGTATATGCTCTCGCAGCCAAAGTCGTGGATTGCGAATTTATCTGGACCTGAACTCGAGCATGGATGGTACCACAAACACACACCGATGAAGAAATACCACTCTCTCACCTCAGCTGGAGCTTTACGAATCAGGGGATCAGCGTATACTTTGACCTCGCCCGAATCACCAGCGATGATGCTCCGCAAGCAGCCTGGAAAACAAGCGATATGGCACGCGACACTATCGTTTCAGCCGGCCAAGCCGACGTACGAGGCCGGTGTTGTCGCGTTTTGGAATTCATTCTGTTTTGTATCGGTTGGCCTTCGCGCGGATCCGGAACCCGTGGTGATTGTAAAGAGACCGGTCGACGGCGCGGGCGAGTTTACCACGACCCGACTCCCGCTGCAGAAGGGGACCACGCAAGTGACGTTGCAGATTGAATGTAAACCGACCGAGTACATCGCCAGTATCGTCGGAGAAACCGGGGAAGTCAAGGTACTCGGTGACACGGAGATGAGCATCATGACTGCACCGGCGCCGCAGGGAATGGCCTACACGGGCGTCATGGTCGGTGTCTATGCGTTCGGCGAGGAGGAGCCGTGTCTGTCGCCTGCGGACTTCACGAATATCGGGTGGGAAATGTAGAGCAGAGAAGATTCTTAAAACACATGTTGCTGTACCTCAATATAAAATTGATGCAAGGAAACAAACAACTTAGTTGAACTGTAAAAGAGCACAATTGCTACTTATTTTATAAGTCAATATACATAACTATCCATTCACGCGTCATATTCGTCTCATGCAATCAATCAAACAATCCATAAACATAAACACCACACCATGTATATATACTCGTCCCTCGTCTCGCTCTCTGCACACCAAAAGAAAAAAACACATACACAACAAAAAGACAACTTAAAACCAAACAAAATTGCCAAGCTTTCACCCAGTCCGGCCCATCTGGACCAACAACTCCGCGCTCACGCTGCGCTCCTCATAAATACGCGACAGCTCCTGCACAATTTTCCCCTTCTTCCTTGCAGTCACCGAGCTCTCCCCATCAAGATCACCCTTTCGCACAGGTTTAGCCGGTACCGGCGGAGGCATCAAAGAATTAGTAGTATTCTCCTTGCCTCTCGCGCTCGGTGGCCGCGGCCTACTCGCGTTCGTGCCTGAACTTTGCAGAAGCGAAGCCGGCGTGCTTGGTGTTGTCACGTATGGCGAGATGGCACGTAGAACTTGAGCATGATTACTAGTTGCGTCGGCTGAGATGCATCTGAAGCCACCGACGATGGAGACAACTGGTCTGCGGGTCGGGACTGTAAAGTTGCGAGACGCGCCGGCGGGAACGGTTGTCGGGATGTGAGACGCGGACGGGAGCGGGATGTAGGGCTTTTCGGGCTTTTCGGGCTTGTCAGATATTGAAGAGGTCGAGGTTGTTGTTGAGGAAGATGCGACGGAAGTCGTAGATGTAGATGAGGCTGTGGAGGAGGTCGAGGATGCAGAGGCAGAGCGCGGCGATTGACGCAGGTTGGTCGTGCTGTATGTGAACGCGGCGTCGGATGATTGAGTCGGCGTCGTGGATAGGATCGTGGCCGCCGGAGCCGGCTCGGAACTCGGTTCGAGTCGTCTGGAAGACGGCGTGACAAGTGTCTTTGTCCGCCCGGTCTTGACTGAATACGAGAACTTCGGCTTGTCTTGTCCTTCTTCCTGATCTATACTGTGCTTGTCGACCTTCTCCATATCGTACTTTTCGCTCTTTTCAGCCTTGTCAGCCCGTTCGACCATCAACGACGGTTTCCGGAGCGGCAGTGGTGGCGGCAGTTGACCCAGCGACGGCCGTGCTGCGCTTTTAACACTCTCGCTGCTACTATCGCCATCGTCGCTCTCGCTCGCAGACTGCACCTGCACCCACGGCAGCTCTGTCCAGTAGTATATCAGACACTCAAAGACCTTGGTATAGTACTCGAGTACGGCGACGACCTCAGCTGGGTCGGAAATAAACTCTGTCTGCTGCTCCTCTGGCGCGTCAAGATCAACTTCAGCACCCGGCACCGCGATACGCAACAAGCTAGGCGTGATTGCGCGCGCAAGATTCGAGATTGTCATCTTTGTATAGCTATCGTTCAGTGCCACGTCACGCAATAACGGCACAAACAGCGAAAACAACGACATCGTCTGCCGCGGAAGCATATCCGCCACAGCCGCCGTATCGGCCAATGTCGGCGTGAAATCTGGAACATCTTGCCTGATGCTCAGCGGCAGCGGCGCGGTCGGCAGTGATCGCAAAAACAGCTTCAGCACGGACGCGACAACATGTGGCGAGTAGTCATGCAAAGATACTAATTGACAGCGGTCAAACGCTTCGCGCAGAATGCCGAGCTGCTCTGCGCTAGGTGAGACGCGGAAGACGCCTTCGGTGTAGATGGCCACGATTGCGAGATGCTCGGCGCACGCTCGCCAGAAACTCGGCACGAGGTCGGGCGAGGGCAGATCGCGGGCAAAGATTGCGTCGTGCGGGGAATGAAACGCAATCTCGGGCTCGAGACGACGGTCATGCAAGTAAACCGGGAGCGGGATGTCGAGGAAGCGGATGTCGATGTGTTGCGCGAGTGCTGACAGATGCGGGACGTGGACTGCTTTGGCGCCAAACTTGCCGGAAACAGCGCCGGCGACCATTTCCATAATTGTACGAACCCACCAGTTTTCATGGACAACGTAGAGGCGCATGAGGCGCTTCCGCACGTCGCGGTCGAGCGTGGAGAAGGCGTGGATCATCCAGGCCCAAGATGGGCGGTAGACGGCGCCTCCGGCGAAGAAGACGAGGGCATAGTCTGTGTGGGAGACTGTGGCGAGAAGATGGGGGAGGAGGAGCGAGTAGGACACGTTCCGCGGTGAAGGCAGTGCGGTCGCGTCGAGCACAAAGAGGCGCGCGCCGGAGACGGGATCGTCGAGCGCGGACTCGTGCAGGATTGCGGCTGCGATCGCGCGCAGCTCGATTTCAGAGAGAGACGGGGGGTTATTGGAGGAGGATGCGGAGGAGGAAATGGAGGATGAGGGTGGACGCGCCATGGCGACGGAGGCGGCGGACGCGGTCACGGTCACGAGACGCAGGAACGCGACGCGGCGGCGGACGCGACGGGCTCGAGAAGAGGCTTGCGATCTCGCGATCCGAAGACGAGACGGGTTCGCGGCGGGCGATTCAAGCAGAAGACGCGCGACGCACGCGGCGAGCAGCAACAGCGCGATCAGGAGCAGCAGGGGCGGCCGTCGAGGTCTGTTGTGGGTGTTGTTGTTCTGCTTCTGGCTCTGGTTGCCGGGGTAACCGCGCAAACGCAGCAGACGCAGCAGCGGCAGCGGCAGCCACGGCGGAGACGGCGGCGGCAGCGTGGCGGCGCGGGAGAGGGCGGACGGAGCCGGGCGCGGGGGGTGTTGGTGGTTGGAATTGGTGGTGAGCGTGGTGAAGAGAGAACGGAGGACGAACGAAAGCGGCAGCGCGGAATGCGCGCTCAAAACCACAGCCCCTGCCCTGAGTCTCTGTTTACGCTCTGCCGCATTGGGCCATCCCTGTTTCGGCTTGTCACTATTGGCCACAACGTGCAGTTTTCAGTAAATTTTCAGTAAAACAGTAGTAAATGGATGATTATAATGGGCAAATGTATATTCCGTTACACCAGCAGTAGTAGACCAACAGCAATAATAGACCAGCAATCACACACATTCGCAACTAGCGAGTCGCCTCCTCGTAGACAATGTCCTCACCCTCTACAACCTCCTCCTCGTCCTCCTCGTCCTCCTCGTCCTCCTCCGCATCAGACTCCGCGCGCAAACTGCCGTCATCGTCGTCGTCGACATCCTCGTCCTCGTCCTCCCCATCCAAATCCCCCCCTCGGCTCCCACTCCGCTCCAGCTCATCCCTCCTCACAGCCCAGCGTCCAGCACTAAGCCCGCTCCGTCTTCCCGTTCCACCCGTAGCAACAGTCAACGGCAACGACTCACGACTGCCAAACAAACTCTCAGGCGCCAGCGCCCGCGTACTCGCATTCGTATCCACGCTCTTCCGCCTCCGTTTCGACGAGCTCGCGAGCGTCGCCACCGATGCCGTGTCGTAAGCCGCGTGTGCGTGGTGCGAGGTGCCAGAGTACGTGCTCGTGCCGATATGATGATGATGTGCACTCGGCGGTGCCGCAAGCGACGGGATCGTGGTGAGCGATGACGGGTGAGTGTTATTCGTGGACGAGGACGTCGAAAAGACAGACGGCGATCGCATCGAAGCCGAGGTCGACGTTGATGCCGGGGTCCGTGAGAACCCGGAGTTGTTGCTCTGTGACAGTGATCGCGCCGCTGAAGGCGACATAGAAAGCGAAACTGACGGCGATAACTCTGCGTCGCGGAAGTGGTAGAGCGGGGCGAGACTGGAAGACGTCGTGGCCGTCGGCGAGAGCGATGAAGATGCCGGGCTTGTCGCGTACGGCGCGTGGAAGCGGTCGTGCGGACGTCGCGGGGCGGGACCGCCTGGGATCGAAGACGAAGATGAGGACGAGATATGGGTTCGTGAGGACACGAGCCGGCGGACCCATGAGAACCGTCCTTTGCGGTCTGCGTTGTTAGTTCGTGATCATTCAATTTCGGTCAGTTTACTGCGATGACGTACTATGTCCTGGAGCGGGCGACGCGTGCGCGGTCGTGGCCATTCTGAGCGATGTTTGTATGAAGAATATATATATACAAGAGAAGAATACAAGCAGGAGAACAACAGTAACTCAGCTCTATGGAAATAGAACTGCAGCTCACGTCAAATGAGGTGGATCCGGCATACGGAGACGCCGGAGTTTTGAATTTTGAGTGGCAGCCCCCTAATGGCATCACGTGATAGATGATCTACCATTTTTACCTTGGCACTACAATTTGCTGTTGACCTACAGTTTTGGAAACCAGCAACTTTTCGATAGAGGAGCAGTTC
Source organism: Myxozyma monticola (assembly GCA_030568405.1). Taxonomy (NCBI): domain Eukaryota; kingdom Fungi; phylum Ascomycota; class Lipomycetes; order Lipomycetales; family Lipomycetaceae; genus Myxozyma; species Myxozyma monticola. The sequence continues at coordinate 29,546 of JAJLTV010000056.1, read as the reverse complement.
AAAGTAAGGCACGGCCATGGGGGAATGTGGAGCTGTGGACTAGCTTAGAATGAGTGATGAATGACTGTAAAAAAGACCAACTCCATTGTAATTTGTGTATGCAAAACAATAAACTACAGCAAATCGAAATCGTCCAGCTCGTTGCGGTACGACATAATCGTCCGTTTGATCTTGCTACTATCAACCCAAGTCAAATAATCCTCTCGAGCACGCGTGACCAAGAACGCGGGATCCGTGACAACCTCAGGCCCGACCCGTACGTGTCCCTGCTCGACCAACCGCACAGCGGCAGTCAAGTTCTCTGCCATCCGCAGTTTGCACATGACCACACCAATCCGGCGCCGACAGAACGCAGCAACTGTGATGTGTTTCTCGAGCGATGAGATCGGCGCGGACGGGGGAAGAACTGCCATCGCGCCCAGCTTGGCGAGAAGTTGCTGTTCGTGCGTGATGCGTACCGGGTCTGTTGGCGGGAGCTGTGCAAGTTTGTGCGCAAGTTGCCGGATCTGACCGCAGAGCTTGTTGTATCTTGTGAATGTTAGTCCTGTCTTTTATTTTCACATGTAGAAGAATAGTGCAAATATGGAACATACTTGTGGTAGTCCTCGCGCTTCTGGACGTGGTATCGTCGCATGACGTCGGCCTCGCGATGGCCCTGGTCGGACTTCCATTCGAGGAAATTGACCTTCTTGAGCAGCTTCTGCTCGTGGTGTTTCAGTTGCCGGACCATCTTGCTGTTTCTTCGTTTCCTGTTTCTTTAACCTGTATTTTGCAATCAAACTTGTTCTTGAAATTTATTTCATGAAGTTATCTCAGTTGGGAGTTTCCGCATCCGGGTAACATTCCGTCCGGGTAATCTTGACACGTACGCTACGCCTCCTCGGATCGCTTCTCGAGGCCGACGATTGCCTATCAAGTCGAACCACACCCCGCCCTCGAGCTTCTGCTCCATCAGCAACCAATGCAGAACGAGTACGCGCTGCCGGGCATGCAAGCCTTGCAGGCGCGCATGATGCCGCAATCAGGTCCTGCAGGCATGCAAACGCTTCCGCGGTTACCGCCGCAACAACAGTTCCCGCAGTTCCAGCAGCAGTTTGCGTTCAATCCACAGCAGCAGCAGCCGATGTATACTTCCCAGCCGCAACAACCGATCGCGCCGCCATCAATACTGACGTCAATGATGATGCCGAATGTGACTGGTGCCGGTGCGCAGGGAAAAGTGTCGTGGGCGATCACGAAGGGCGAGAAGAAGATCTTTGACGACATCTTTGATGCGTGGGACGGTCTCGGGCGCGGATTCATCTCGGGCCAGACTGCGGTCGAGATCCTGGGTCAATCGCAGCTTGCACGGGGTGATCTTGAAAAGATCTGGACATTGAGTGATCCCGAGGATCGCGGAAGATTGAACAAGTCCGAGTTCAGCGTGGCTATGCATTTAGTTTACCGTCGACTGAACGGGTTCGCCGTTCCGGACGTGTTACCGCCGGAACTTGTGCCGCCTTCGACGAGAAATTTGAGCGCGTCGGTGTCTGCGATTAAGGATATGTTGAAAACCGATGCGGGCGCGAGACGCGGTCAGCTACAGGCGCAGCAGACTGGTACGTCGTATCTCAAGTCGCGGTCGTTCAGAGATACCGGCAACGACGCGATTGACGCGAAGAAGGATGCGACGGTGTTCAAGAACAATGACGATGAAGCCGCGCAGTACGTATCTTCCTCGCGTCGACGCGCGGCACGTGGAAACACGGCGTCGCCTGCACCGAGTAACAACTCGTCGACCGAGGGCATGAGTAAAGGCGAGACGCTTGAGTACCTGCGCAAGCAGATCCGTGAGAAACAGGTGTTGCTCGGCGCGATTGATGCGGAAGATGATCTTGCGTTCGACGAGGACCGGTTCTTGGATTCGCGCGATAGGGACGAGGCAGATGATTTGGTTCGCAAGATCAGGAACATGCAGGATGATATCGACGAGTACCCCGGCTCATCCACTGGCGGTGGTGCTAGCGAGAAAAGCGCGTTGCGTGGGCAATTGCAGTTTTTGACTGATAGATTGCCGGTTCTGGTTGGTCGCGCGCGTGGACTTGGGAATAAGATTGCGGATGCGAAGATGGAGCTGTTTAGACTACGAGACGCGAAAGCGTTCCCTGGTTCGCAAATCACGGGTACCGGACCTGGCGGACGAGTGACGGAGGCTGATAGACGTAAAGCGAAAAGTCTGGCGTTGTTGCAAGCTAGAATGGCCGCGTTGACGGGCAAGGCTGCGCCTGAGAGTGGGCCGGGTGGTGGGGATGAGCATGGTGCTGAGGTGAGGATGGCGGGTGAGAGTACGAAAGTTGCGGCGGAGAAGGAGCAGAATGAGAAGATGATTAGGGATGTGGAGGAGAGTGTGAGCGGAGTACAGGAGAGCATTGAGGGTATGTTGCGTGAGTCGAGAGCGGATTTTAAGGTTACACGGGAGAAGCAGATGTTTGAAGAAGGCGTTGGGCTGGTTGAGGAGGTTTCTGAGTTGGTTCGCGAGCTCGCGAGACGGCAGAGGTATGAGTTTTATTGTTTTTGTCAAAGCTGTTTATATTTGGTGGACGATACTGACAAAAACGCAGACACCGAGCAGAGCCAGTCAAGCGCAACGGCACGCAACCGCGCACATTTGCACGCGATATCTCGCCCGCCGCAGCGCCATCGCCATCGCCATCGTCACCAGCATATTCCTCGCCTTCAGCAGCGCCGTCTACAACCGCGCCCAGCGCTTCGACGAACGGCAGCGGCAGCGGCAGCAATTTCTACGCGCAATTTAGGACGCCGGACGAGCGTGCGGCATGGATCAAGTCTGAGGCGGAGCGACGCATGAATGAGCGGCTTGCTGCGCTTGGGATTTCGAGGCCTGGGAAGGGTGGTGCTGCTGCAAGTGGTGCGAGTGCGTTTGCGCCGCCTAGTGCGAGTGCGTTTTCGCCTCCGGAGCCTGTTAGGGAGCCTGTTAGAGAGCCGGTGAGACAGGCGCCGCCTGTTGCTACTCGGCAGCCCGTTCGTGAGCCCGTTCGTGAGCCCGTTCGTGAACCCGCGAGCGTGTTTTTGCCGTCCTCTCCGGCCGTGGCTCCAGCAGCTCCCCCGGCTCCAGTGATTCCAGCAGCACCCCCAGTGCCAGTTGCAGTGATTCCAACTGCGCCCGCGATGCCGACGTCGCCGGTGTGGCAGCAGCAGCCGACAGCGATCGAGCCTGCGCGCACGTCGAGCACCCGGAACCCGTTCCCGGTACAGGAAGAAGACGACGTACTTTCGTCTCCTCGTGGTCCGTCGTACGGCGCAGTGGACTTTGACGCGCCTGCGTCGCCGGAGCGCGCTGTGCCGGTCGTGTCTAGTGCATCTTCGCTGAGTCAGCCGACGCGGAAGGAGGATGATTACTTTGCTGCGCTGAAGGACGTGTCGCGGGACGTGTCGCCTGTGCGGCCGTCGGCAGCGGACCAGGCCGCGTTATCAGCGCAGCGATTACAGCAGCGTGGACATGTGGCAGACGATGATGGCTGGAGCGCGGGCGAGGACGGGAACGAGTCGTCGTCGGACGAAGATGGATTTGAAGAAGGGCCGGTCGAGGCCGCGAACGGGGTCAAGGGCAAACGGCCGAGTCCCGGCGAACTTGCGTCGATGCTGTTTGGCAGCATGGCCACGGCGAGTTCTAGTACTCCGAGTGCCCCGAGTGCTGCTGGCGCGAGCGCACCGCCGCCGCCGCCGCCAGTTCCAGGCATGTTTGGCGGAGCTCCTCCTCCCCCTCCGCCGCCTCCGCCGGCGGGACCAGCGCCCGTGTTTGCCGCTCCGAGCGGTGGTGCTGCTCCTAGTACCGACGGACCGGCCGACCGCGGAGCATTGCTAGGCCAGATCACGGCGGGCCGGGCGCTGAGGAAAGTGCAGACGGTCGAGAAGGGCACCGAGACCGGCGGGCGCGTGCTGTAGTTTGTTTATTTCTTTTATTTCTATTTTGCTTGCTTAAAAATCGATCTAGATCGATCAGATAAGATTAGCCGACACGCGTCCTCGTGCGACACCGGCGGTTTTGTGCGACACGGGTCACGTGCGGCGGTTATAGTGGAAAACTTTGATTTGCACGGGGTTTCACAAATTAAAAGCATAAAACAGCGGCGGCCGCACTTTTCTCTTTCTCTTCCCCTTCTCTTCGTCTTTCTCCCCACCATCGCCAGTTCCGCTAGCACTACAATTCTAGTTCTGGTCCCGCTACTCTACCACTCTATCTCTTAAAAATAGCCGATCTTACAAAATGGTCCAGCCCAGCGAACCCGAATTCGAGCAGGCCTACGGCGAGCTGCTGCTCACGCTCGAGAACTCGACGCTGTTCACCAAGAAACCGCAGCTCAAGGCCGCGATCCCTGTTGTTTCGGTTCCCGAGCGAATTGTGCAGTTCCGTGTTGTCTGGCAAGACGACTCCGGCGCGATGCAGGTGAACCGCGGATACCGCGTGCAGTTCAACTCGGCGCTGGGTCCGTACAAGGGCGGGCTTCGGTTCCATCCGAGCGTGAACTTGTCGATTCTCAAGTTTTTGGGATACGAGCAGATTTTCAAGAACGCGTTGACTGGAATCTCGATTGGTGGTGGTAAAGGTGGTGCGGACTTTGAGCCCAAGGGAAAGAGCGACGGCGAGATTCGTCGGTTCTGTGACTCTTTTATGCGCGAGCTGTCCCGTCACATCGGACAGGACACGGACGTGCCTGCCGGTGATATCGGTGTTGGAGGCCGCGAGATCGGGTACCTGTTTGGCGCGTACAAGCGATACCGGAACGCGTGGGAGGGCGTGTTGACCGGTAAGGGCTTGACTTGGGGTGGTTCGTTGATCCGCCCAGAGGCGACTGGCTACGGACTGATCTACTACGTCGAGAAGATGCTTGACTACGCCTCTCCCGGCGACACGTTCGCGGGCAAGACTGTTGCGATCTCGGGCTCGGGCAACGTTGCGCAGTACGCTGCGTTGAAGGCGATTGAGCTCGGTGCGACTGTTGTCTCGCTTTCGGACTCGAAGGGCGTGTATGTTACGACTCCTGGTGGACCCGGATTCGCGCCGGAGGACATTGCCGCGATCGCGGACGTCAAGATCGCGCACAAGGAGCTGTTTGCGCTGGACGCGACGCTCGGAAAGAAGTTCAAGTACATCCCCGGCGCGCGTCCGTGGACGAACGTGGGCAAGGTCGATATCGCGTTGCCGTGCGCTACGCAGAACGAGGTTTCGGCCGACGAGGCGCGCGCGCTGGTCGCTGCTGGATGCAAGTTCATCGCCGAGGGTTCGAACATGGGCTCTACCATGGACGCGATTGACGTGTTTGAGACCGCTCGGGTCGGCAGCGCTGGCTCGATCTGGTACGCGCCGGGCAAGGCGGCCAACTGCGGCGGTGTGGCCGTGTCGGGACTCGAGATGGCGCAGAACTCGCAGCGCGTGAGCTGGACTCGGGAGGAGGTTGACGCCAAGTTGAAGGGGATTATGGTCGCGTGCTTTGATAACTGTGTTGCGAACGCGATCGAGTACTCGTCCGAGTCCACCAAGACCGGATTGCCGTCGCTGGTCATGGGCGCCAACATCGCGGGCTTTGTCAAGGTCGCCGAGGCCATGCTTGACCAGGGTGACTTCTTCTAGTCGTCTTCTGTTCTTTTTCTATCTCTATTCTTCTTTTTGGTTTGTTGTCCTTCTCTTCTAGATAGGTTTGTTTGAATATCGAATACTACGTCTTTGCCTCTTTATCGTGCTGAGTGAAGAGAAAACGCACGGTCTGCGCCACCGCGTCACTTTCTTCGTTTCGCGCTGCGCTGCGCATCGCGGCGTCTTTCGTGGACGTAAACGGACGCCACCGCAGCGGCCACGTGAGCAATAAAGTGACTATAACTAAGAGGAGTCATGTTCTATGACTGCTGTAAAGAAAAGGAAGAAAAAGGCCACCGTGCAAAACAAGCAGGCCGAAACCGAGAACCGGGCGTCTCCGGCCCGCGACGCCGGTCGTGTTTACGCCGATATCGGCCCGCCCAGGCCGATACCGGCGGCTCTTCTCTGCTCGCTCTTCTCTTCTCCTCTTTACTCTGCTCTCTGCTCTCTTCTATACACCATACCACTGGTATCTACTGCTGCTATCTGCCGCCAATCAGCGGCCGCAGGCTTATCACGACTAAGTCACCGCTATCACCAACCCGGATCAACACCGCCAAGCGCGAATCACGTCTTCTTTGGGCGCGTTTACCCTGAACAAGCAATTCGACTCGGCGCGACTCGGCAGTGCGACTCGGCTCGACTCATCCCGGTCGAGGCCTCATTTTAAATTTTTAATATTTAAATGCTCCGGTTTTGCCCGAGGTGACTCTATAGTTCTTAGATGGAATCCTATAAACCCCATAAACCCTCTTCTACTACACTCCTTCTATAGCTGGTTATAGTTACTGTAAAGTAGTGTATATAACAAATAGTCTAGTTGATTGAAATCACACACTGAAAACCTCCACCCCGCCCAGCAGCGCGCACTGCGCAACCGCGGCAAGATACTCCGCCAACCGCCCGCTCGCGACCAGCAGCTCATACACCCCCAAATCCTCCGCCGCGACAACCTTCACCATCTCGAACGCGCGCGCAGCGTAATTCGGGTTCACACTCTTCCCGGCCTCCGTCAGCACGCGCTGCAGCGTAAGCACCATCCACGGAATATAAATCACCCGTAACCGCTTCACCGCGTCCGCGCGCTCGCCGCCGTCGTCGTCGCCTTGGCCAGCTGTATTCTCCGCTTGCTCGAGAACAGAACCCATCCAGCCGCACACACCGCTAGTTAACGCATCCACAAGCGGTCCCAACACAGCCTGCGCACGCAACTTCCACGCGCGTCCGCGGCCCTTCTCCGAATTCACGGCATCCCAAGCTTGAACCATCGACACAACTCCCACGAGCGCTTCGTACTCTTCAAACTCCTCCGTCTCGTCCGCGGCCACCGCCTCACGTATACCCGCAGTGTCCAGTTTCGAGTGAAACGCACACGCGGCACCGACCCGTCCTGCGAGTAATAACCGCATAAACAACGCGTTCGCGCTCTGTACCACGTCCCTCCACATGCGCGCGTCAACCATCCACAGCAACGCACCAGAAAGCAACACGTCCGCCTCATTCTCGCCTTCAAAATCCAGCAACTCTGAATCACTCACATCTTCCTGCTCATCAAACACGCGCTGCACCGTCCGTCTGATCGTAGTCGCCATATCGAGCCCGTACTTCTCCGCCAACACGAACTGTTCCGCTCGCGCATTCGCGTCCGCGCCGACTTCAGCAAGCAACGCGGAATACGCCTCGACCGCCTCGTCCGGCGGCAACTGCGCAACATACTGCGGCACCAGCCCAGTCTTGCCACACACGCAAAGCTCTTCCACATAGCATCTCAACAAGCCCGTCGCGTCCTCCTCATCCACTCCCGCATCCATCCCAGCCGCTCGTAAAAACAGTACCAAGTGCGTCAACACGCGCAGCAAACACCGCTCCTGAAGTACAACCGCGCCATCTTCGTCAGACTCCAACTGTCGTCTCGCGTCCGCAAGCACAAGCGGCACAACATCACTGATCAGCGCGCCTTGTAAATGCCGAAGCGGCGCGTTCGCCTGTATCCTAACCTCCGCATACGCGCCCGGCGCCGCCAGCGCGTTCAAAATCTCGCCAAGCGTCGTGTCCGGCGCGGTTCCGGGAAACGGGAACACACCCGCCGTCACGTTCAGTCGTCCACTGCGCGCTAAAAATGACTCGACCTGACTCGCGGCAAGATGCTGCGCGTGCGCAAGCAACTGCTCCTCCCATCCCTCACTCACTTCCAGCACACTGTCCAGATCACCACACAACAGTCCAAACACGCCGCGCTCGTATTTCCCCACCCTCGGCGCGCGACACAGCTGTGCACACATCCGCCGCCACAGCGCTTTCCGCTTCGTGCCCCGCGCCGCCGTCTCCTGCGGCTCCAACACGATCCCATCAAGAACCGGATCACGGTACTCGACAAGTCCGTTCATAGCCGCGCTCAAACTGAAATTCCCGGTCGCCTCGCACACGCTCTGAGCAGCCGCGTACTCACCCCGCTGTAATAACTGAAAGATATACCGATACAGTCCCCGTTCGTATTCTGCGTCCTCGGTCGCGATCCCTCGGCCTTCTCGTAGAGGTGCATCCGCATCAAGGCTCTGCACAACCTCATTCTGGCTCGCACCCATCGAGAACGCGACTTTGGTCCGCTTCACTTGCGCCCGTGTGTGCTGCCACTTGACTCCCCTCATCTCCGGCTTTGATACGCCCTGGACGGCTGATAATCCGTGCCTCTGAAGCCATGAAACCACAATCAGGGTTTCCCGCGCCGCGTGGTTCGTTCTGTAAAACGCTTCTTCGGCAATCGTGTTTGACGTCGTCTGGTAGATCTTGAGTGGTGGTTTAGCTGGTGCAGAGCGGTACGCGTATAATGCCTCCACGAGCGCCCATGTGCTTCGTTCAAGCGCCCACGTCGCGATCTCATCCGTCGGTGCGTCGATCGATGTTAATTTATCAATTCTGCTCGTTAGCTTCCTTCTTACCGATCCAGCTCACGTACAAAAACACATACCGGGACGAGGATATCCGGTAAAACCCAGTCACGGCATCAAACGCATCAAACGCGTCGCCTCGGCTGTCGACACTGTCGATTTTGCTGAGGACTTCGGCAAACTCGTCTAGTTCTGAAAAGTCCTCGTTGTCTGTTTGTTAGTAATTGCCCTTTCATTTAGTTCTCAGTAAACACACATTTTTCCTGCTTAGTTAGTATACTGTAAGCTCCATTGAATTAAAGTCGTGAAAAAATACCTTCTGGAACGTCGATTGATCCTGATCAGTTAGCACCTTACTCAACTTCCAAACACAAGCAACACATCATACCCTCGCCAAAGACGCACGCAGCGCCCGCCGCGGTCGACGCGGCGTCAAGCCGTCCGCCTGATCAGGTGCCTTAAGCACTTCTACAGGCATCCTTTATAAAAACTCGTCCTCCTTTTTGTTTGGAGACGAGATGTAATTGTAGAGATCGGTTTTGGTGGGAGTGGTGGTGGATTGTTTTTGTCGCGTGCCGCGCGGTTGCGCGATTATGCCGGAACCCTTTAAACCTTAACCGCGGCGCGTCGAGCGTGCTTGAGTGTCATTGCTGGCCGTCACATAATTGTTGTGTATCTTCAAGTTAAGTCTTTACCTTCTAAGACTTCATTCTTTTATGCTCTGCCATCTTCCGAAGTATTTAATTGAGCCTTTGTTTACTACTTGACTGATATCGGAATTGGAAGCCTGGAAGGTTCGAGACTATTAGCTAATTCAGCGTGCGTTGGTTCAACATTGAACGCGGTTCCCAGGAACTTTGAAACATGGAGAGTCAGGATCAACAAGGCCAGGCGAGTGAAATAGCAAACGGATTGGAGAAACTACATATGTCAGGGCTGGGAGCCGAAACTGACAATCACAAACAAAGCATGGATCCAGCGCGGCGGCTGCCGTCCGAAATATTCGCAAACGTGCTGCGATACGTTGACTACCGCTCGCTTCTGCGGATACGTCGTGTCAATCGAACCTGGAACAGTCATATTCAAGACAGTTCTAATAAGGGCCCAGCTTTTGAGTCTAATGATTTTTTTCCGAACTATGAGTATAAATACAATGAGTATAGATATTATCAGTATAGATACTGTTATTTTCAGGGCTCTGCGTTTGAACCTGTCAACAAAATACGCGAGCAGGCTCGTGAGTTTTTGCAGGACGTAATGGAAAATGGAATAGGCCTTTTTTGTCGTCAGGATGGTTCGGGCTTGATAAGTACGCCAGACATTGATAGTTGGTACAAAGTGTTTAAGAACGACAATCACGGCCATACATCAACACCGAGATATGCAACACTGCAAGCCGTATTCTGCGCCCTCAAAGACCAGCAGCTTGCGACCAGAACTGATGCCGAGAATTTCTGGGTAGAAATGGGAAAAGAACTGCGCCAGGAATTGCGGACGCACAAGCTTGATCTGCACTTAAGCAACTTGATTTGCTCTGGATGGAGATTATCTCTGCTGTGGGATTTTTTGTACAGCGTACGCTCTGTGGACTTAGGCATGGGATCTATGTACTCATTCTTTGAGTCGGTGGAGAATGATAGAGTTTTCTCGAATCTGGAGGCTCTCAGTTTTTTCGGCACGGTATCTGACCGACCGGACGGAATTCCTGCAGGCCCTGGGCTAGTGCTGCCGACTCACTCTACTCTGTTCCCCAACTTGACTGATCTCCGTTTTAACGAGACTCCTACTTACGAGCCGGGTGCTCCTGCTTACGAGCTGGTTTTTTACTTTGATGAGCTGGACTATTCAAAGCGCCGATCAGTGAAGCGCCATTTCAAACCTCACATCTCAATCGAGCTGCTTGAAAGTGTCGTGCCGCATATGCCGGCGCTGAAGGACTTGGTTATAGTGCATTCCGTTATTGAGAGGACGTCCAAGGAACGTCGGCCTTTGAATCTCAGTCTCCTTTACAACTTATCGAAAATAGACCTGTCTTACTCGACTTTTGAGTACCTGCCGTCTCTACCCGATACATCTCCGCCCGTCAGATCTCTGTCAATTATGCTGATGGGCTGTGATATGATTCCGCGAAGTGGTGCCGGCGCAACATTTTCGCATGGGAATGATTACAAGGGTTACACTATTTTCGATCTAAGCTATCATGCTGTGATAAATACTTCAAATATCCGAGAAGCGTTGACCAATATACACATGTCTTCCTTGCATAGTCTATCTCTGCGCGGCATCGAAATTGATTGGATGGACCAGCAGATGCTTGATGATTCGCTTACTGCTTCGCTGATTTCGCAGCTCTGGAAATGGTTTAACTCGCTTGCAAAACTGGATATTAGCGAAAACAAGCTTGTTGACAGAACGGTGTTCCAGGAAATAGTTAAGTCTCTCCCATGCAACCGCGGTTATGAGTTAAATCTGAGAAACACCAGCGTCACCTCGTACGATTTGTCTGATCTCGATCAATTTCCGCCAGAGTTTTCTTATTCTTTTGATGTTGGTGATGAAGATGGTAATTTCGTACCCTCATGGTCTTTTCGAGGTGATAAATTGGTGGTAGAGCGGCTGATGCTGACAACGTATCCTGGAGGAACGTCATGTCGGCCTACAACACTGGAAGAGATTTAGAGAGCCTTGTAGAAGGAAATGGCCTGAGAAGTGAGAGAACCAGTATTTGAATCGTACGTAGTACGTATCCTTGTCATTCGGGATTCTGGTAGCTGTGGTGTGGACGCGCAATGTGAGCACCAATTATTTGGGTTGCCGAACGATGTAAGCGCGTTTGTGCCGAAAGAGCATGTGTTATGATCTAATTGTGAATTTTACTCAACTTGAGAAAGTCTCAGCTATCACCGTAATTGATGAAATGTCTTCTGATCCGGACCAGATTAAATTTTAGAAAGCAGTTCGACTCGAGGATTTTGTTTGGAACGATCGATTTTACGAGAATTCGCGGCCGCGTGCGGCGACGAATATAAAATAACTCGCGTTACCGCGCGGTGCATCTATGTCTAGCACATCATGTGATAAGCATTCGAGACGTGAACCTCAAAGTCCTCATTGATACATATGACTTCCTGATAAATTTATCTCCAGACTCCAAGGGCCAAGGCAAGGCTATCATATTCTAGATCGTTTTCACAGCCAGTGGAACTTGAAGCTGTGACGTAAATCAGCTTCGCCGGGTCATACAGCAGCAACATGCCTAAACGAAGAAACCGGAGCAGGTGTGATTCCCACTGACAGCCATTAGTGTGACATAGCACTGACACTGAATGAATATTACAGATCTGTTTCTACCCGCGATCCAATTGACTGGTTTCCAGCAGAATTAATTGTATGTATAATGAGGCAGCTGGACTACAAAGAGCGGCTTGAACTGCGCGCACTCAACAAGAAATGGAATGCATTTGTGGAGGATGACCGGAGCACGTACCAGTTCACGGCCTGTTCGATTAGAGACCTTTCTGGAGCTCAGTTGCCTGATCCGCAAGTTCGTTCTTACATGACAAACGAGATTGTCAAATTGTTAAAGTCAAGTACTGGAGTTCTGCGTATGGCTACACCGCTTTCTAAAAAGCCAAAATATCCACAGCGAAATCTTAGCGGCGGGATAGGAGTAGAGGAAAGGTACGTGTCGATGGCTTACTTGGAAGAACTTTCTGAGAACGGTATTACGAATGCGTCAAAAGACTTTTTAAAAGCTTTGAGCCCTTTTATTGGGCGGCCGAAAGATCAAATTAGCGCAGATTTGAGCTTTTGTCTGAACAGCCTGACTAGTGATGTGGCTCTGACAAATACTCTCAAGTGGTCACAAATATCTTTACTTACGGCTCTGGATCTGGGAATAGATTCAATTTACTCTTTTTTTCATTCAGTTGAGACTGATAAGCGAGAACTTCGAGTATTAAAGCGTCTCAAGTTCTTTGCAGTACCGGGAAAGGAGGCCGTTACGCAGAAACAATCTGAAGAGTTATCAAAGCAACCACAACGTGAATGGTTTCCACAACTGACCGAGCTCATCATCAATGAAGTAATTGCTTATGAGTCGGATGCTGGCCGTACGCATGCACAATATTCAATGTCGCAGAATTTTGTGGAGTTTATTTTGCACAACACTAAGTCACTGGCTAAGTTCGTGCTAGTTGACGTTGTGCTTCGTCCCAAGGGCGAGTTCACATGGCCGATTGATTTTGGCCGGTTCTGGCTCAGTCACCTTGATCTCACCGGCTCTTCTTTGGACCACATGCCAGTAAATCTGGATTACTGTGAAAGTCTTATTCTTTCAGGTTCTGATGTGTTGCCGGGAGTTCTGTTACCGGAAGATGAAGCTAGAATGGATACGTTTGCTAGGATGTACCGCCCCCAGGTGCACTCGATATTTTTTGATAGGTTGGTGTATGCGGATCTCAGTTGTCATCGAACTTTGAGTGACTCGAATTTCGGTCGAGCTATGTTCTGTTTGTCGAAACGTACCAATTTCTTTCCTCCGAAGTTTGGACGCGCTGATAGACTGTCACCACCGCAAGTCATCGGAATCAGCAGACTGTCATTGAAAGGAGTCAACGTGAATTTACATGCCAAAGCGCCTGCTAGTGAAGTCAAGCAAGGCTGTAGTGCACCGGAGCCGATTCTGATGATTAACTTGGTGTTGCAGTGGCATCCTAATTTGGAATCCTTAGATATCAGTGATAACTTGTCAGTTGACAAGAAGGTGTTCGAAGCGATAATGAAGAATCCTGGGCGATTACTGGAAATCAACATGTCGAATACTAAATTTACCATTTCTGATTTATACAAGTGCTGGAAAAAGATTAAAGGTACAACCTGGGATGGCAGAGTATATGAGGAGACCGATTCAATGGGATGGGTCAATATCAGCGAAGATGGCGAATGGTCAGTTGAGCCAGTATCACGGCGTACTGACGGCCATACCAGCAGGGAGTATGACTTCCGTGCTTACGACTATCAACTCTCCAATACGGTTGAGAGGAATTGCCCTACATGTGTTTGCTGCTCGGATACGTGGTGAATGGCCCTTGGGGTTTGGCGGTTTGCTTTTGAGATGAATTGAGGTCGAGATCTACGTGTGCAGGTGTGCTTGCTGTTTGACACTGAGATATGGCGAAGTAGTGACAGCAGAGGTGCTAGTGGTGTTAGTAATTGCTTTAACTTGCTGAATGGATCTAAGAGACTTGCCACAGGTATTAAACTATGTAATCCTGTTCTGTAGAGGAAGACTTGCCAGCGCACGGTTTGTTTTGTTTACGCCCGAGCCGCAGTGGCTGCATTAATTAAGGCCCGTGTGTGCGGCTCACGAGTCATGTGACGTCACGAATTGGCAATTGGCGTAACTGATCGATCTCCCCATCCACAGCGCTTGGCCTTTGTCCTTTCTTCTCACCACCTTCACGACTTTCCCATGGCTACTCTAGGCATATTCCAGACTCCCCCGGTTGACAACGAGCCAGTCCGCGCTTTTGCGCCCGGATCCACTGAACGCGCGTCGCTTTCCGCCGCGCTGGACTCGCTCGCGTCGCAGTTGCCGGTGCATATCCCCCTCGTCATCGGTGGCCAGAACGTGCTCACTGAAGAGATTGTCGCACATGTGAATCCCGCGGATCACGCCCAGGTTATTGCTCAGACTTCACAAGCAACTACGGAACATGTTGCGCACGCGATCGTGGCGTCGCAGCGTGCGAAACGCGCATGGGAGTCGTCGCCGCTGGATGTTCGCGCTGCCGTGTTTCTGAAGGCAGCTGAGCTGATCTCGACAAAGTACCGCTTCGAACTGCTTGCTGCAACTATGATAGGTCAGGGAAAGAACGTTTATCAGGCTGAGATTGACGCGGCAGCGGAGCTGATTGACTTTCTGCGCTTTAACGCGCTCTACGCTCACGATCTATACGCGCAGCAGCCGAAACGCGCTGCTCAGGGCGTGTGGAACCGTGCAGAGTACCGCCCGCTAGAAGGCTTCGTGTACGCGGTCACGCCTTTTAACTTCACTGCTATTGCGGGAAATTTGGTGGCCGCGCCGGCTCTTATGGGGAACACGGTACTATGGAAGCCGAGCCCGTCCGCAGTTCTCTCAAACTACCTTCTCTACAACGTCTTTGTTGAAGCCGGCCTTCCGCCAGGCGTAATCAACTTTGTTCCTGGCGATGCAGCGGTTGTCACTAATGAAGTCCTCTCGTCGAGGTAAGTCCTTAAATATTGAAGGCGTTTTGTAAGAGAAAATTGAGTTAACTTCTATACGCAGAATGTTTGCCGCACTCCATTTCACCGGCAGCACGGCCGTCTTCCAGGACTTGTACAAGTCCATCGCGCAGAACTTGCCAAAGTACCGCGCGTATCCCCGCATAGTTGGGGAAACCGGCGGCAAGAACTTTCATTTGATTCATACTTCTGCTGATGTTGCAAGCGCGGCCAAGTCAACCGTGCGAGGTGCATTCGAATACCAAGGCCAAAAGTGTTCGGCCACGTCTCGTGTATACGTGCCGCAATCGCTCTCGCAGGAATTTTTGAGGATTCTTGTGAACGAGACACAGAAGCTTACTGTCGGACCTCCGACTGAGATTACTCGGTTTATTGGCCCCGTGATTCATGAGGCGTCTTTCAAGAAGCTGGAAGCCGTGCTTGATTCTCTTGCTAACGATGACGGCGTGGAAATCGTTACTGGCGGTAAAGCTGACGGATCCAAGGGATATTTTGTCCAGCCTACGGTTGTTGTTGCCAAATCTTCCGAGCACGAAATATTAAAGAAAGAGTTCTTTGGTCCTATTCTTGCTGTCTTTGTGTATCCCGACGACGACTATGAAGAGATTATGGATATCATTGATCTTGCGACTGACTACGCGCTCACCGGATCCATTTACGCCAAAGAGCGCAAAGCAATTGATTTGGCGAGCACAAAGCTGCGTCATGCGGCCGGCAACTTCTATATCAACGACAAATGCGTATGTTCCTTAAGTTGCTTATTGAAAACGCGGTGGTGTATCATTGAGATTGCTAACAGGAATTAGACTGGTGCGGTTGTAGGACAGCAGTGGTTTGGTGGCGGCCGACAGTCGGGCACGAACGATAAGAGTGGAAGCGGGAACATTTTGAGTCGATTCGTCAGTATCCGAAACATCAAGGAAACCTTTCTTGATACGACTGAGGTGACTTATCCTAGCAATGCTGACTACTAAGAGTTGAAGAACGAGTAGCAGACGGTTGATTGCGGTTGAAAGCGAGAATTCTCGAAATATAATTAGGTTATGATTCTCGGTCGGGTATGGTTAGGAGAAGTTATAGGTGGCACAGTTTATATTCGGCCGCATGGGTTGGAATGAGTATATAATTTACATGTCTATTTACACATACATCGCGTTCCACAACTATCGTTGTCTCTGCTCTGCTTCTTCCGTCGAACCTGAAATCTTCACATGTACAACCTCCTCTTCTTCCTCCTTTGGAGTCATCTTTTCAGGCTCCGCGTTGAGCGACTTGAACGTAGGATTTCCGCTCAAATCCGCTTCCGTAAACGCTTCACCACGCATCTTGCGAATCTTCTGCATTTCCTCAGGATTTTTGCTCATGTTCTCGCCGTGTAGTTCAATCAGCTGCAGCATACGACCCATTCGGCGGACTTTCTTCCATTCTTGGGGATACCGAAGTGTAGCCCAACGTTCTACTACCTCATGAGCTTCCTTCGGAACTGTTGGCACATCCATCAAATTAACCAAAACCTCGATCACTTCCAACGGAGTCGTGACTTCTTCTGATGATGCGTACTGTGTAGACGAAGTCTCGGCTGGCGGTATACTTGGCATGTCGTACATCCTCATCGCGATCTGCATCGCTTTTCCGTACTGTTTGCTCTCGCATTGCGCAGCCACGTAAAATTTGTAATGCTCAAGCGTGATCGGGACATTCTGATAATTACCAAATTCTTCCCAAAACGCATCCGCCAAACCAGCACCGCTTTCAGAAGCTATCTTCATAAGCAATCGGAATGTTTCTGTATTTGGCTGTCGTTGAATTCCAGGAATCGGCTCTTCCTTCGCTGCAGCTGCTAATCTTATTTGCTGCCAAATAGTGTACGCCTGGTATGCCATGTCTGAAGGCGAACAAGCTTCAAGCATCGCGTTGAACAGCTCGATATCCGGGTCAAGGTTCAGATCGACTTTGTAGCAGTGGAAAATCTCGACGATGCCTTCAACGTAATTTAACCGTGCGAACCCACGAAACACAAGCGCGTAGATGTCACGCAGCGGTGGCGTAGACGTCTGTTTTCGTAGATGCCGGAATAACTCGAGCGTCGCTTCAGGATACTCCAAGTCACAAAACTTCCGCATAATAGGGAGATACGATTCGTAGTCGGGGTTGAAATGCTTGTGAATGCAGCCGTATAATAACCATGCAGAGTCAGCCGTAGTTGCATTCTGAACTGCTGCATCCAGCGCATCGTAAAGTTCGGGGAAGGCAGTCGGGGAATATTTGTATGAATCACCCATCTCTTGCATCAAGAAATCCTCAAGGGTGCCACCTTCACCATTCTGAACTAGCGATCTCACAATTGCGAGACGAGTAGGATAGTCAACACAGTTAACGTACACGCGAACGGCCATGTACAGCTCAACTAGTGTCTTGACGTCAAAAGCCGGCTCAGGGACTTGTGAAAGTGATTCAAGCATGAGAAATAATGCCTTCATGTCATCCGTCTTGGCGTTCCACGTAAGTCCCTCTTTAACACCCTGTCGAAACGCGGCAACTGCCGCGGATGCATCGCTCGCACGTACACGATCGCGAATACGAAGGCCGACAGAGGTTGTGTCTAATGGGACCGAGTAAGTTGCAAACAAACCGTACACGGCATCACGGAACGCGGGATCGGAATCACGGCCAACCTGGGCAGCGCGAAGCACTCCGTTCAATGTTTCCGTTGAAATGGTGTGCCCGTTCGCAGTCATACGCTCAAACGAGGCAATGATCTTTCCAAGATCACCAGTCGAGTAAGTAATCCACTGTGTCCAAACATCCCAAGTTGCTTGATCAAGATACGGCACAACTGCTTCTTCGTCGTCAAAGAAGGACACAATCTTAGTGGCCGAAGTCGTGTCTCCGACAATGATGCAGGCGGTCAAATAAGATCGATATAACTCCTGGTTCTCAAGTACGTCATACGCAGGCTTGTCAGCCGTAAACATGACATCCGTGACGGCTTTCATGAATTTTGCCGAGACCTCGGGCTCAAAGTCCTTCACGACATACCGAAACAGCAGCTCATACGTGTCAAGGTCGGGTAGTAACGGAGATGACACTGCGGAATCGCCAATGACGTGATTATACAGATTCCAAATATTTCGCTGATTGCTTTCGATTGCGGCTTGCAGGATTACATTGAACGCGCCAATATCTAGCGGCTGTGTACCAAATAGCTTTGACACGAGCAATTCCTGCACTTTTTCATCGGAAACGTTGTTGATTATAGACACCAGGGCAACAGCAATGCCCTCATTCACCGAGTCGAGAACACGTAAAAGTTCATCAAACGCAACGATCATTTCGTTGTCGGCCTTGTTGCGCGACAAAAGCAGAACAAACAGCATAAACTGCTCCTGTGCTTCCTTGCCGTTCGGCTCCATGGTCTTCATCAAGGCCTGATACACCCTGCGACCCAAAACGACATGATACGGTGATTTTTCGTCGAGTCGCACAATCAGATATAGGAGCCTCCGTAGCTCCTCTTTGTTGAAGTGTAACCTTGCCGCGTCCTTCTCGGTTGTAATCTCAGTCTCTGTGGACTCTGGAACAGAGCCAATTCTAGGTGTATACAAAATCTTCCATGCCTCGTCTATCAAACGCGTGTGCACTACTGGTAATTCATCTTTTGCAAGTCGCAGAAGCAGGTCGTCGACAGCGGCCTTGATCTCAAATTCAACTTCGCGCAACTCGACTTCGTCGCCCGAATGAATGAGGTCCGACTTAACCCGACGAATAAGATTACTCAAAACCTGAAGAGACTCCCACTCAGCATCGGGTTCGTAGCCCTCTTTAGCCCCGTCGTTCGCTCGCCGCGTTTCCCAAGCCGACGAATTGGAACCTGGCTTGTTGCGCTGGAATAGCCGGGCAAACCAGCTCGAGCTCCCTGAGTTTGAGGACGACGATGCGCCGCTGTCAAATGGTGGTGGCTCAGTCGCGTACAGACGCGAGCTCACGTGGACGGTAGCTGGTCGCCGAGGAAGAGAACGACATTGGCGTTGCACGGAAGACGCGCGCAGGCGTAAACCGGGACGTGAAGCCGCCGCGCGGAGAGCCATTGCTGCTGGAAAAGGTCAGTCGGTTTCTACACTACAAGTAAAAGTGACAACAACATACATGCTCGACCAAACAGCGCTCGATCGAACTGGCGAAGAGGGACGTGGGAAGCACCTGGGAGTTGATATATTTCGACTAGAGGTGGTCCGGGTCGAGAAATAGTTTGAGAAATATCGAATTGTCCGCTGCAGTCACGCCTAGTATCACGTGTCTTTCAGGGGCTTAATTAAGCCTCGCGCCGCTCGACGCGTTTGCAGCGGCGCAATAGCTTGATTATTCACTGTTTTCACGTCTTCTTTTCCCTCTGCTGGACCCAACACCAGAGCCAACCTGAGCCTCCACGATGGCACGAAACATCGCACAGAAGCTCTCGTCGTCGAACGACAACTACGCGCCGCCGGAGTCGCACGTTCGCTCCTTCAGCTTCGGGCACACGGCCGATCCGGGCTCGGACGGCGAGAACGAGCAGCACCCGGACGACGCCGACGACGACAACGCTGCGCCGCCGTCGAACCCGTACTATTCCTACCACGACGACCGCGCGTTTACGGACTTGGACGCGAAGTACTGGGCACAGGCGCAGGCGCCCGCCTCGCCGTCCGCGTCCGTTCGTCGCTCGTCCATCGCGTCCTCGTTCGCCCCGGCGTCACTGCCGGACGCGCTGCGTTCGCTCACTCTTGATCACCAGTTTGGATCCCTGGGAAGCATTACTCCGGCACTGAGCGCGAGCGGAATACCGACTGCGGCACCGCATGTGCATCCTCCGCCGAGAGGCCCCGCTCAGCGAACCACCGAACCCGTTCAGGACGCGTACGCAGTTCATGGTTTGTTGATGTCATGACGTAGCCTACTATTGATTCGATCTAACTTTTCCAGATGAGGGAATGGACGATGAACTGCGAATGATCTGTGGATCTGTTCAGAAATGCTTGTCCCTGCGAGAAAAGTACATGTCGAGATCACTGCAACGTCCCGGCGACGACCCTCGCGACTCGCCGTCATGGAAAGTCTATCCTGCGCCGCCAGCGCCTTCATGGACTGCTGCTAAGGAGCCTCGTCAGCCTACTCCAGGTACAGAGCCAAGCAATCAAACTCTACCAAACGGAGAAGACCACCCTGTGAAGCCTGATGGTGTCGATGGTGTCGGCTGGGATTTTCACTTTGAAGATTGCGAGATCCCAGGCCCGAGCGAGGATGTGCAGTTTTACCTCGACGGGAACGGAGTCTTCCAGGTCTCCCACTTGGTCGACGGCGTACGCACTCAGTTTGTTGAAGTGCCATCAGTGCGCGAGTATTATCTCGATCTTGAGGAGATCAGCAACACGAGCTCAGACGGTCCAACGAAGAGTTTTGCGTTCCGGAGATTGCAGTATCTTGAGGGTAGCTGGAACCTGTACGTTCTGATGAACGAGTACCATGAACTGGCGGTCACGAAGAGAAACCCGCACCGTGATTTCTACAACGTACGAAAAGTCGACACTCACGTGCATCATTCTGCTTGCATGAATCAGAAGCACTTGTTGCGTTTCATCAAGTCGAAGATGAAGAAGTGCCCAGACGTAGGTTTATCTTTTCGTTCTTGGATATTGATGTTAATATACTAATGCCAACTCACAGGAAACGGTAATTTTCCGTGACGGAAAGCTGCTTACGCTGGCGGAGGTGTTTCAGTCTCTGAATCTCACGGCGTACGATTTATCTATCGACACGCTTGACATGCACGCACACCGCGACACTTTCCATCGGTTTGACAAGTTCAATTTGAAGTACAATCCGATTGGAGAATCTCGTCTGCGTGAAATCTTTTTGAAGACAGATAACTACATCCAGGGCAGATATCTCGCCGAGCTTACTCGCGAAGTGTTTTACGATCTGGAGCAGAGCAAATACCAGATGGCCGAGTATCGAATCTCTATTTACGGCAAGAACATCAACGAATGGGACAGACTCGCCGAGTGGGTCGTCGACAACAAGCTCTTCTCATCAAACGTGCGTTGGCTGATTCAGTTCCCGCGCTTGTACGAGATTTACAAAGCTACTGGGATCGTTGATAACTTCGAGCCAATTCTTGTCAACATTTTCCAGCCTTTGTTTGAAGTCTCTCGTGATCCGTCCAGTCACCCGAAATTGCATATTCTGCTTCAGCGAGTCATCGGCTTCGACTGTGTCGATGACGAATCTAAGCCTGAACGCAGATTATACAAAAAGTATCCGAACCCGCGAAGCTGGAACACGGCACAGAATCCTCCGTACTCGTACTACTTGTACTATCTCTATGCAAACATGACTCCACTTAACGCACTTCGTGCGTCTCGTGGATTCAGTACGTTTGTTCTACGGCCGCATGCTGGAGAAGCTGGTGATACTGAACATTTGGTATCTGCATTCTTGCTGTCTCATTCGATTTCGCATGGAATTCTTCTTCGCAAAGTTCCGCTTTTGCAGTACTTGTTTTTCCTTGACCAAATCGGTATCGCCATGTCCCCGCTCAGTAACAACGCTCTGTTCCTTGCTTACGACAAGAACCCATTCTTTGACTACTTCAAGCGCGGACTCAACGTGTCGTTATCGACCGATGATCCGTTACAGTTTGCTTACACCAAAGAAGCCTTGATTGAAGAATACTCTGTCGCAGCGCAGATTTACAGACTTTCAGCGGTCGATATGTGCGAGTTGGCAAAGAACTCGGTCGGACAGAGCGGGTTTGAGAGATCGGTCAAGGAACACTGGCTTGGACCCAGTTTCGCGGTGACGTCGAATGTCGAGAAAAGTAACGTTCCTGAAGTGAGAATGCAGTATCGGCAGCAGATTCATCGGCAGGAATTAGCCTTGTGAGTTTCATTTTTCTATGACGTTGTGAGTATGTAATGGCTAACGAGTGCAACAGTGTGGAAAGATATTCAGGCGTCGAGCAGGACGACGTCGAGTCTGTTGCTGACACGACGATAGAGTCGCCTCTCAGCCGCAGCTTTATAAGCGACCGCGGCGGCATCTCCGGTTCTGGGTACGTAAACCCTTTGGTTTTTTTGCCTTTGTGTTTGGTACGATGCTAACTGTACAGTGGAACTGGCACATATCCGATCCCCGAAGTGCGCGGCTTTCCGGGAATAGTTCACCACGCAATTAGTCGGCGCGCGACTACAATTCCGGCTGAAGTGAATATGGATGGGGTTGCGAATGGGCAGGTTTAGACTCGCGCGCAGTATCTCTGTTTAAGTTCTTAGCTCGGGCAGGGAACCGTGTTGAGAACTGGACATGAATGCAATTTGCTATATTAGATGGATCCGCAGCCGCGGGACGGTTTTGCGCGGACATGGTTATTTTTACTTCTCAATATTACAATACACTTAGATTCTTTTACGTCTTATTAACCCAGCCTGCGTTCTGTGTAGGAAAAGATCGAAAAATGGACGACATCTTAAATTAGATCGGATTCAAAGGACCAATTCAATGCACGTGATGTAAACCAAACCCTCATTTATGTAAGCATGTTTAGAATCCAGGAAACGAAAAACCTGCTACGAATCGGTACATGGCGAGCATCGTATACGCGTAGACTGATTGATTTACCTTTGTTTTATATATTTCCTTGCATGCAATCTAGCGTTTCAGATCTCTAGTTATTGGATTTCCTCAGTTGTGTTGTGATTTGTGCATTTGCGGCCAACGAAAGAAAATTTGGAAACGATCGTTGAGAAGAGGAAGAAGACACCATGAAGCTTACGGTTGATTTGATAAATGGGTCTCCGTCATATATCAATGCACTCAAAGATCGGGAGTTGAATCTTCGGGGTGTGTGATTACAAGTGATGTTTATCTGGAGCAGTATGGGCTAATCGGTACAGGCCATCGGATTCCGATGCTGGAGAACCTCGGCGCGACAAAGGTACGAATTGATCCCCCCTTCCCCCTGTTAGTAACCAAATGCTCACAAAGGATTAGGACTTGAACGAAACAATAGATCTCACAGACAACGACCTAACCTCATTAACCAATCTTCCCCGTCTCCACCGTCTCCGACGACTGTTGCTCGCGCGTAACAAGATCAACTCGATTTCGCAATCGATCGCGCAGAGTATTCCGAATCTCACGACACTTATCCTGACGCAGAATCTGATTGCGCATTTAGCTGATCTTGAGGCGTTGAAGGGATTGGCAAAGTTGACGTATTTGACGTTAATAGGAAACCCGGTCACGAGGCATGAGGTGTGTATTTTCTGTTATTTTTTCTGTTCTCTTGCCAGTCTGGAGTTGGCTAACAGGAAATAGCACTACCGGCTGTGGACGATATGGACGATACCATCAGTACGTATCCTCGACTACGAAAAAGTAAAACAATCCGAACGCACAGCTGCCACAGCACTCTTTGGCACGATCGACGATCCAACCGAACTTGCAGCCAAACTATCCGCATCCACCAAGAACGTTCGCTCGTTTGAAGTGTCGGCGGCCGACGGAGGCAGCAATGGCAAACAACCATCCGCATCTGCAAAACTCACGGCTCAGGAACGGGAGTCGATTATGAACCAGCTTCGGAATGCAAAGAGTTTGGTGGAAATTGAACGGTTGGAACAGGTGTTGAGGCGGTTAGAAGGCAGCGCGTGAGCAAGAGGATATGTGTGTGGTCATATGGCTGGTGTTTTCTTTTTGTATATTATAGTGCTGTATTTCTATGTAGCTTTGTGTATCATAATTCATTCAAGTTAGAGGAATTACTTTTCAATTTTCATTGCGTAGTTATATATATATATTATCGTTACGTTCGTGTCATTTCTATTCAACGTCTACCTACATCAGGCTGATATAATCCCGACTTGCTATCACGCTGTATCACAAAAAGAGGCGGAAGTGCAGATTTAAGGGTTGGCCTTGACGAACTCGATTCCCTTCTCAATGTTCTTCTTGAGGTCGACCTTGGCAGCATCGACCAGCTTCTCCTCGTAGGGAGTGAGAGGTCCGAGACCGTGGATCTCCTCGGCACCGGTAGGTCCGAGGGTGACCTTGGAAGCGAAGAACTCGATGCCCTCGCTCTTGAAGAGCGGCGAGTCGACGAAAGTCGGCTCGGTGACGGGGGAGCCCGAGATGGAGGTCAAGATCGAGTTGGTGAAGCGGGCGGCGGCCTGGGCCATGGACAGGGTGGCGGAGCCAGCACCGTCCTTGGCCTTGACGACCTCGTCACCACCGAACTGGATGCGGTTAACGAGCGCGTCGAGGGTCTCGCCGGAGATGTCGGGGTGGTTGGACTGCGAGATCAGGGGCACGATGGTGACGCCGGAGTGGCCACCGATGACGGTGACGGGCTCGTCCTCGGGCTTGGTGCCCTCGACCTGGGAGATGAAACGCGAGGCACGCAGGACATCGAGGGTGGTGACACCGAAGAGACGCTTGGGGTCGTAGACGCCCTTGGACTTGAGGACCTCGGCGACGATGGGCACGGTCGAGTTGACCGGGTTGGAGATGATGAGGGTGAACGCCTTGGGGGCGAACTCGGCGACGGCCTTGGCCAGGTCACGGACGATGGACGCGTTGGTGTTGAACAGGTCGTCACGGGTCATGCCGGGCTTGCGGGGAATACCGGCGGGGATGACGACGACGTCAGCACCCTCGAGGGCCTTGCCGAGACCGCCGTTGTCGGGCAGGTAGCCGGTGACGGTCGAGTTGGCCGGGACGTGGGACACGTCGGCGGCGACACCGGGAGCTCCGCGGAGATCGTAGAGCGCGAGATCGGTGACCTTGTCGTTGAGCTTGAGCAGCAGCGACAGCGGCTGGCCGATGCCGCCGGCGGCACCGAGAACGGCAACCTTGTAGGCCTGAGAGGGTTAGTACAGTGTTTTGTTGTATTCTAGAGAGGTGGTGCAGTTCCATTGAGCAACTTCTTCCACAGCAATAGCCTGCGACGGACAAGCGGACGGTCACGACGGCGTAGTAGCACCAAATCGAACAGAACAGCCGCTCGAACAGCACATAAAACAGAAAAACAGGACACTCACGGTCGCGGAAGTCGACGAGAACGCGCGGCGCTGGGTGGCGGCGAAGGCGGAGCGGGAAATCAGAACCATTGTGAAGTTTTTGGTGTTTGGGGGGGAGGTGGTGAAGATGGAGAAAGATGGAGACGGAACGCGGTGAAGAGCGTAAAGCGGAGTCGCGGCGCACATAACCGGCTTTCCAGCGAATGAGAGCGAGCCTGCCGGCTGCCCCGGCGCCGGGTAACCTAACCCAGCCAATCACGCGTGCGCACGTGACGCGCTGAGTCAGCCGAGCCGGCGACGCGCCGGAGCGCTTTTACTTTCACTTACACCTCGGATCCATAGTCCTGATTGATCTGATTTCCATTCTATATATTCCATTCTATATACAAACATGAAAACAGTTCCTAGTATACACAATACTCCCATCAACAGTGATTTAGTGACTCTGCACGAGCATCTCCAGCATTCCCTCCAGCCGCCGCGCGTCCTTCGCGATCGCGATCTGCCGGTCCAGTTTCCGGCGCAGCTGGTCGACCTGTTCCTCCAGCACGGCCGATTTCTCAATCACCTGGACATACATATCAACCATACATGCAATCCAATCCGCCACAATCGCAACGTTCCGGAAATCCTCAATGTTCCGAACCGCCCACTTGACCAGCGGTTCGAGCTGGCCTTCGTCGCGACCAGATAAACTGATCCGGACTTTCCCCCGTTTCTTGAGCTCTTCTAATATCGTAATCGTGATCTCTGGCGCCAATCCAGGCTGGAACGCCGCGTCGAGCGCTTGGCTCCAATGGAACGCGTTAATCAGGCGCTCGTATTTTGGCGGTTTCCGCCGCTTGGGCCGGTCTTCGAGCAGGATCTGGTGCTCGTTCTCGCCCTTGTACTCGGCTCCGCGACGCACGCGGACAGCGGTCGACGACTTTGGCTTCTTCTCGCCCTGCTTGACTCGCGGCTCGGTCTTGCGCGTCCGGATCGAAAGCACGCCGGACGTGAGACCCGTGACGAAATGTTTCTGGTCCGGCTGGTCTTCTGTTAGTCTTTTTTTCATCAGGTCATATACCACACAAAAAGAAGAAACATACGCTGATACCGGCAGCAAGCACGCCGTCGCCAAACTTCCAGCCAAACTTGACTTCCCACGACGTCGTGTCAAACACCTTAACATGCCCATCCAGTCCACCAGCAATTATCGCGTTCTCGCCATTCGGGTTCGCGCTGTTGCCGCCAACGCTCAGCGACGTGACCGCTTTCTGGAAATTACCAAGCTCTTTGACCACTTTACCCGCCACAAGGTCCCAGACCTTGATCACCGGCCCGCCGGCGCTGAGAACAGTCGTGCTCGTGAGAGGCAGGATCGCGTCGACTGGTGCGCCGTGTGACAGTGAAAGCGCAGGCTCGCCGGGCGTTCGCGGATCAAACACGCGCACAATCCCGTCGTAGCAACCAGTAACCACGTTATCAGACGCGGGAGACAAAAAGCTAGCAGCGCGAATGTAATCCGTGTGTGATTTAAACGTGCTCGTCGGCTCTGACGACGTGATATCCCATAACCTAGCAACCTGATCGTCCGACGCCGACAGAATAGTCGTGAGCGTCTTTGGATGAAACTTGGTCACCTGTGTCGCCAGATGCGTCGGATTCAGCGTCAACAGGATCGCACGGGACTTTGTATCAAACACTTGCACAAGTCCCGAGCCGTCACCGGCAACGAGCAGTTTGCCATCAGGACGAAACTCGCCAGAGTACGCGGTATCTTTGAATCGTGCAATCGTGCGCACGACCTGCCGCGTGCGTGCGGAAAAGATCTGGATCCGAGCGCCGGAGGTGACTGCAAAGTCATGCGGTGACGACGGACAAAAATTAATGTGTACAATCGCGCCGTGTTCCTTAACGAGTAACGGAGTCTGCGACTAGTTAGTATATGAACATCGAAAGTATGGTCCAAGTCAAGAGGGGAAAAACGCACGCGGTACGCGCGCCAGAACCGCTGCTCCGGCGTCGTCTGTGTCGGCAGCACCGCGTTCCGCGTCAGCTGTAGCCGCTCAAGAGGCGCGGACATTGTGTATTTTGTTTGTGTGCTAACTACTGCGTCCAGGCAGAAATTAGTTGATGCTGCAGTAGATGTTGAACTTGTCGAGGACGAAATTCTGAATTTTTTTCGCGGCGTGCAAGTTGGGAGTTTTCAGGGTTGAAACTTTAAATTAATGAAATTGTCAAACTCTCGATTTAGGAAAGAGACGAAAGCTCAAATGCACATAAGTTTACAACTATTCTTCATATCGAACGATCGATCGATCGGAGTTGCTTTATAATACACGATCGAACTGTTGCTTCTATCAGGACAGTCAAGCCAACCAAGTGGGATACCGATCGATCGCCACTAGTACTAGCGGAGGAAACACACAAGAGCAGCAAGTCACAATGTCCACCCTGCGGTATCCGTATCTTCTCTCAAAGTGAGTCCTGTCCCGTCTTGTGCTCAGCTATCTGCCGTATTTTGTTCTGTTATACTTCTCTACGCAGCTGCTAACTCGCATCAAAGGAGACTCGACCCGATCTTTGGCATCTTCGTCGGCGCAGCAGCATTCTACGTCTACGAGCGCCGCGCGGGCCGCGAGGAAGGCCACACGCTAATCGAGTTGCTCAAGCGGCGGTATGAGCTCGAGATGGCGAACTTCCGCGGCGATGCGGTGGATGCGGACGCGAACTTGAGTGGGGCGATGAAGGACAAGCGGATAGCGGAGGCTGCGATATTTGAGAACGCGGCGAAGTAGTTATGGTGTTAATTAGCAGTTGACTCAGTTGGTTATTGTATTATCGCAGTAGAATTGCAGTTATCACAGGAAGCTGGCCATATCTACGTTTTCCGAGACTTGATTGCGTGCCGCATCCGAGTCTCACTCAGTCACTCAACGTGCCAACCCTTCTCCTGCAGCACCAATCGTACCACGCCGCCGATCCTTGTCTGCCAGCCCCATTCGGCAGCCGACGACCTTCTCGTGCGACCTTGGAAGTTTCACAGCTCTTCGCCCAGGAAAGAGTGCCAAAGACTACAAAAGGCCTGTCTCCCCCCTGTAAGCTCATAACTCCCTGTAGATCGTCCTCACTTCACCAAACCCCCCTATTCGACCTAGAAGAACATACTCTCCGAACATGCGCCGCCACCACGCCGCAACCTTCCTCGCGTCCTCAGTTCTGGCTAAGCTGCTCCAGGCCGCGCGGGCACCGCTCGCCATCTCCACCTTCATCCTTGCCTGCGCGCTATTTCTCGTCGCGAGCTTGCTCGTCGCCGGGTTCTGGCTGCTCGGGATCGCGGGCGTCACGATCGTGCGCTCGCTCGAGGGAGCTACTTCTACGATTGATACTGGTCTGGTGAAGAAGCAAGGCTCCTCTTCAAAAGTTGTACTTGACTCGGCTGTCGTGCCTACTGCCAATCAGGGTCGAGTTATTAAGACGTCTACGACTCCTACAACACGCCCAATCCACCACCGACAACCACAACCAGCAGCAACCGCGTCCGACAATCCTGCCAAAATGCAAAGCCTCGCAGCAGATTGGGCGCGCTCGACCGCCCTCACAATCACGGCATCGCAGCAATGGAGAAGGAAAATACGTATCGACAGACGGCCGGAGAATCATCATCAACACCGACAACGACAACGACGAACCGCTGCCATCGTCGACGACGGAGCTGGTCTGGTGGTGCATTACGCGGCATTGTACGCCACGGGTTAACCGATCGATTGGTTATACGCTGCTATACTCGTGAAAATTGCATTACATTGTTTCATTTTGATACTAGAGAGGAAGAGTCAAAAGGCGTGCCCGAGTCGGGAATAAACACGCGTCGATCGAGATAGTTGATAAAAATACAAATGAACTTTCTGCATTAACCATCTGTCCTTGTCCACTGTACTGCAGTCCGGCACTGTTTGTAAGTTGCATTGTTGCTGACAGTTGCAATATGTTGTGAGTTGTGAATGTACCATGGTACGGACCGTAAATTATGTGCGGGGGGAAGTACGCTAATGCAGCGGCCCGCAAGTGAGTTATGAGATATCATATTGCGACTATCACCAATCCCGGTCGAAGCACTCACGGAAGTGAGTTGTAACCCATAGCCTCATTCCTATAGACTATAGCCCATTGGCCATTATCTAACTATAATCTATTGATCAAGAACCGATTTAACAATGTAATTCGATGTTATCATGGTTATGGTATAACGACGGTATCCGAGAAGCTGTTTTGATTGCTGTGAGACAAAGTGGCCAACTGCATAATTCAGGGGCTCGCTAAATAGAGTTCCACGTAGGACTTAATTTTTTGTATTAAATTTTTATGCTGCTAAAAAATCGTTTAAATGGTTAGGGTATACCTGCTGTCTGTGCGTTGCCGTGGCAACGATTGTTTGTTGTGGCCGCTACTACCTGACCGCCAAATTGGGAGCCAAAACAACAACCCGCGGCCCGAACCCTAATTGTCCGCGCCCTTATAAAATCCCCGTCGCCGCCCGTCTGCCCGATCTCTCCCCATCTCCATCCCTTCTCTCGGCAACCCGCCCCCCTTCCCCCCCCTCCGGCCCTCCCTGGATGTCTCATGGATTCTGTGCGCTGCCCAATCATGGATGACCGTTGTATTTTCGGATTTTGACATACACACACGCCACAGTCGTCACTGCGCCTTGGACCGTGC
>JAJLTV010000055.1:0-92539 GCA_030568405.1 Myxozyma monticola | reverse complement strand
GGGGGGATGACGGGGGGACGAAGGGGGCGTGGGAGGTGCGAAGGGGGGATGATGGAGGGAGGATGGTGAGAGGTGGGAAGGGGGGATGATGGGAGGATGACGGGGGCATGATGGGAGGTGGATGGGGGTGGATGGGGGGTGGATGGGGGGACGAAGGGGGGATGATGGAAGGCGAGAGGTGGTTGTTTGCGAGTTCGGTTGGTTTGTTTCTGGGTTGGCGTTGGTGTTTGCTTTTGTGTGGGTTTCGGCTGTTGTATGGGTTGTTATATCTGTTTCTATTCTGGTTTCTCGTTTCTGGTTTCTGATTTCCGCGTTTCTGTGTGCTGTTTTTCTGTTCTTCTGTTGTGCTGTTGCGCGTTTGTATATCTTGTTGTAATGGCTTCGAGGGCTCTATTAGCAAGTCGGCTCATGGGTACTGAGGGATATCGGCTTGTCTGAAATGGCAATGGAACGAGAGGGTGTGCATGACGTCTGGAGCTGGCGCATCGCAAATGGCTCGGGGGAATAACATATTGGCTTGTCGGCTCGTGGCTTTATTCGGGGGATCCGC
The DNA here is from genome assembly GCA_030568405.1 of Myxozyma monticola. Classification (NCBI taxonomy): domain Eukaryota; kingdom Fungi; phylum Ascomycota; class Lipomycetes; order Lipomycetales; family Lipomycetaceae; genus Myxozyma; species Myxozyma monticola. The sequence continues at coordinate 91,989 of JAJLTV010000055.1, read as the reverse complement.
ACGCATTTCGTGCTCGAAGCGCTCATACATGAATAAAGTGATGCGACTTCTGTGGTAGTTAAATGATGAACTTACTCTGATAACCCACATATCTCTGGCGGTGATGAACGACGTCTGTGTACCAGAAGTGTTGTAGCTAACCAGCAGCATATCTCTCTTCTCAGCACGGCACCAAAAGCTTTTGGAGCTCTGACGAAAAAAGAGATAAGTTCACGGCTGAATTTGCTGGTGACGCTGAAGTACAGTTGCTAACCACTCCTTAGGCGGAAGGTATAGTCGTGATCCCGGAAGATATGCGCGGGCAATGTGTTGCAAACGTACCACAGCGTATTGCTGAATGTATTGACCCGCGGTACGTATAAGGTGTGTGTACATCAAGTAAATATATGTTGCATGTCTAAGTTATGTGTTCTGTCGAATGTTACAGCGATACAAGTTTTCAGAGATCGATCTGCGTTGCGTGGGGTTAAGGGTTGATAGCGCTCCACGTATTAGTAAACAAACCGCCTTGAACGTATAACGATCTAATCGATCCACCGTTGCAGCGCCATGATCCGCTCTATATAATCCACCGACCGCTACCTCGAATATATTGCGGTTCCTCACTTCTCGGACGGCTCGAGAGTTAGGCCAAAGTGGATCCGTCAACGCAGCAATCGAATCAGACGCAGACGTCATCGCCTGCGCCGACCGATGCACTCTCGTACGACCCTGCGGGAACGCGACCACAAGACCCGCGCCTGTTTGCAGGATCACCAACAATTTATATTCTTCCCACTCACATATCTTCAGAAGCTCTTGTAGCATTAAAATCAACGCTTGTTGCGCATGGGGCGACTGTTACGGACGATCTTAAAGTCCCCAATTGTCTGATCTTGACTCAACTGAAGGGCATAGTGCGCGCTGAGATGGAGCTTCGCAGGAGAGGGATCTCAATCGCGACAACGATTGTGAGGACTGCATGGGCTACGAAAAGTATTGAGGGTGGTCGTGTTTTGGGATTTGCGCCTTTCATGCTGCAACGCGATTTGTCTTCAGCATCGGCTCCCGCTGAAGGAGCGCCCAAGAAGAGAGGACGACCGAAGAAATCTACGATTATAAACGTTGAAAGTGGCGACTCTGAAAAATCGGCAACACCCCCAACCAAGAAGCGCACGCGTCCTTCAATGCCCAGCCAGTCGTCGTCAAACAATTCGGCAACTCTGGACCAGGTGTACTTGAAAAAGTACTCATGCGAACGACCACATCCGCTCAAATGTGCCAACGAAGAGTTATCCACCTGTCTTCAGAAAGTCCGGCATCTTCGCAAACTGGACGGAAACGAAATTGGCGTTCGCGCTTATTCCAGTGCTATTGCATCGATTCGATCATATCCGTTCCAAATTACGCAGGCGAGCCAGCTGCAACAAATCCCTGGATGCGGCGGCAAAGTCATGAAGCTGGTGGACGAATTTCTGAAGACGGGAACAATTGAGAGTGAGCTGAAGCGCTACGAAGACGAAGACTTGCAGGCGATCGAGCGTTTATGTGGTATCTGGGGAGTAGGCGCTCAGACTGCGACGGAGTGGGTACGCAAAAAGGGATGGCGGACAGTGGAGGACGTACGCGCCAACGGCTGGTCGTCTCTGAGCAGGGTGCAGAAGGTTGGGCTACAGCACTATGACGAGTTTGCTCAAAAGTGCGTATAATATAGCCTTGGGGAACTAGTAGATACGTGCAACTGACACAGCATATAGACTTACGCACGATCAGGTGCGCGATATTGGCGCGATGATTGACGAGCACGCGAAAGCAGTGGATCCAAGTATACAGACTGTGATCTGTGGATCTTATCGACGCGGGGCAGAGGATCACGCGGACGTTGATATCGTACTTTCATCTCCGAAGGCGGGAGCCGGGCAACACTATGCGCTACTGCAGGGCGTCGTGAAGTCTCTCCAGCGTGCCAACCTGATCAGTGATGTACTTACAGCTACCTCGGGAGCGGGGACCCGACATCTCGGTGCGGGCCCGCTTCTTGATCTTGCGTTGGTTGTATGGTCTACCGTACCGAACGCCACGAGTCAGCTGGCGCACTACCGTGTGGACTTGATTGGTGCTGATTGGAGTATTGCCGGGGCTGCTGTGGTCGGTTGGACAGGTACGTGTATGCTGAATCAACTATGCGCTGCATACTACTGACTGACTTCTGTATATAGGCGGAACTACGTTTGAACGGGACCTGCGACTACAGAGCAAAGATCTCGGCTATAAGTTCTCGAGCAACGGGCTCTACAAACGAGGAACAGATGAGCTGGTGGATGTGTCAGGCCCTACGCTTGACGCTGCCGAGCGGCGCGTGTTCGAAGTGCTAAAGCTGCCGTACTTTCCGCCTGAGCTGCGCAACACTGCTTAAAACGCTCTGGGCTGCACTTCCAAGCGCGACTTCACGTTTGCCAGAACAGCTGCCAGACCGAGCTCGAGACCCATTTTCACGGCAAGCCTGGAGTTTCCATTGTTTAGTCCGACTCCGTGCGATCGCCGGACGGTTTAATGCACGAAACCCTCAGGAGCCGTTGTCATCGGCGGATGGGAAGGGGGCGAGTCCACGATCGCCGAGCAGAGACCGGCCCTTTCAGTTATCCGAAATGGCCGCGCTGCGAGTGGCCGAGCAGGGAACGGCGGCGGCCCGGGCGCAGGAGTCTGCTTCAACGAGCGCGAGAATTGGAAGTCCGCGACGCGTCAGGCAACACCCGATGGAGGCCTGCGGTTATGGTTCAGAGGAGTCATCGGTGCAGGAGAGGAGGAGGGCGGGGGAATGGAGCAGGCCAGGCAGCTGTGTTATTAACCGTCTCGATCCGGGGCGCGTGCAGGGTCTGTTGGATGACGGCTGCTGTCTAAACTTCGCGTTGCCGTCCAGTCGCGTCTGACGCGTTGCGTTTGCTATTGCAGCGCCCGCAGAGGTCGAAGTCGTCCGGCGCTTGTTTACATCGACCCCGCCTATCCGGGTTCGCGCGGCGGTCCGCCGGAGCGCTCATCCCGACTTGCTCCGGCGGCGCGTCTGTGCGCCGAGCCGCACGCTGTTGTGGGGCCGCAAGCCCGGCGCGCCGCACGCCTCGACGGGCGCTTCGCCTCGAGAGCCCAGGCGCACCCGCCGCCTTCGGAGCCAGGGCCAGTGACTCTATCCGGCACTCCTTCCTGCTTCTCTGACTCCGCCTGCTTCGTGTTCTATTTCTATTTCTTGCTCGCCATCCGCCGTCTGGTGTTCAGCACCGATCCGTGTCTGTGTCCTGATCCGTCCCGCTCCGCGATCGCCCGACCGCAGAGCTCCCAACGCGTATTATATACGCTACAATCCGCCGGAACAATTCGCGCTGTGATCTATCGACAGACTACGGTGACAGCTACACGAGCAATGCATTCACTTCGATTGCAGTCGCTGCGGAAACAGCAGACCATGCATCTTGCTAAACGTCTGCTCTCGACCAAGGTCACCATTCATCAAGCTGTGTCACAAGCCTCCGTGTTGTCTCCCATTTCCGATGATCGTATGTATCCCAGACCCCGTCTATATAAATTGCCTTGTGTCCGAATAAGACTGTAGCAAGAATTGGTTGCAGTAGATACTGACCTGCAGCTCGCATGACCGTAGTTGTTCTGGGATCAGGATGGGGTGGTTTCAACGTACTCCGTAACCTCGATCCGCGGTATTATCGGTGTGTCGTCGTCTCTCCTCGGTCATACTTCGTCTTTACGCCTCTCCTGGCCTCTACCGCCGTCGGAACACTCGAATTTCGCGTTGCTACGGTCTCTGTGCGCGACAAGGGTCTTGGGTGGCGACGACTCGCAGATTGGACTGATTCGCTCCGCGGTGCTCTTTCGGCATCCACACAAACAGCTGACAAGGTCACCACGAAAAGGGCACGCGAACTTCAACTTCCAAATTTGGAGATGGTTCAGGGTGTCGCCACATCCATGGATCCAGTGAAGAAGGAGCTCGTGGTTGCCCCGCGTATCGACGGTGTTGATCCGAAGGAGACATTCAAGATTCGATACGACAAGCTTGTGGTTGCTGTCGGAAGTTACGCGCAGACGTTTGGCATCAAAGGCGTGAAGGAAAATGCTTGCTTTTTGAAGGATGCGGCCGACGCGCGTAAGATCCGCCGTACCATTCTTGAGCGATTTGAAGCTGCGAACCTGTTTATTGTCTCGGACCAGCAGAAGAGCGATCTTTTAAATTTCTGCATTGTCGGAGGTGGTCCCACTGGTGTTGAGTTTGCTGCAGAGCTGCATGATTTGATTCATGATGATCTCAAGTACTACTATCCTGCTCTCATGCCGTTTGTTAAGATCACCATTTTCGATATCGCGGACAAAATTCTGGGATCATTCGACAAGAGTTTGGGAGAGTACGCCGAGACCTATTTCGGTCGTCAGGACATTACAATCCGGACCCGAGTGTCTGTACAGGAAGTTCTTCCGGACGCGCTCCGAATCGTGAACCCCGACGGGAAGGAGGAGTTGGTCAAGTACGGTCTTCTCGTTTGGTCCACCGGTCTTGCACCAAACCCATTCGTTGTGTCATGTACAGACTTTGCGAAGGATAAGCGCCACAACTTCGTCACCAACGACACACTCAACACGATGCGCATGACTCCTAACGGAGACGTCGGTGAGGCCGATCCGGATGTTTACGCGCTGGGTGATTGTGCTCAGATCGAACGAAATCGGTTACCGGCTACAGCGCAGGTAGCGTCACAAAAGGCTATATATCTCTGCAAGGAGTTGAACAATGAAGCTAAGCAGACGTTTCACGTGCCTCACCATCCGTTTGCATTCACCAACCGTGGTATTATGGCGTATCTTGGCGGCTGGAGAGCTATTATGCAGGGAAACAAAAACGAGGCTGTTACTGGGTAAGTGAAGATTGTGAATTGATAGAGGTTTACGATTTGGAGACTGACTGTTCTTGTAGACGGACGGCGTGGCTGTTATGGCGTGGCGCTTACCTCTCCATGAGCGTGAGTGTAAAGAACAAGATCCTGATCCCTATTTACTGGTATGTTGTTTTATGATTTATTGCCATTCTAATACTGACCGAGTTGATAGGGTTGCTAACTGGATGTTTGGTCGCGACATTTCGCGCTTCTAAAGACGCACGCATGGGAAATCTTTTGTTGTCTTGTATTTTGTCTAAAAAGCTGAGTTGCTGTTGCACGGGGTCAAAGATTAATCTACCTTTTTGGATCTATCTTTTTTGATATACATGCACATTGATTGGTGCTGATCTTTCTATCTTTGAGCTCATTTTTGGCAACAGGATTATAGTGCTGTTATTCTAGTACCCAAAATCTACCGATTGAGCGGCCAATTTCGACGCTGAAAAAGATGTTCAATTTCGATCTTAAGCCGCACAAATTCAGGGGTAGAAATTATTACCATCAAGTAACTTGGCAAACTTCAGGCCTAAAGTAATAGGATAGCTGTATGCTGTATTCAAAATAATATATCAATGCTATATAACAATATACATATATGATCTTGCTACCCTATGCTGGACGCAGCAAACCCAAAGCCCAGCTTCAGTTGCTGTAGCTGCTGGAGTACTCAAGCCCGTCCACCATGCTTCCTAGCCTGCGAATGAGCATAATGATACTGATGATGCCCCGTCGCAGCGGGCGACGGTGCAGACGATATTCTAGAGTTCGACGTCGGTCTACCTTGTTGCTTAGGCAGTGAGGACGATCTTGGCCTATAATTCTGCGTTGAATCGACAGCAGATAGCCGTAGTACAAACGCAGTCTCGATGTCCTCGATCGTAGCACTCTCCGAGTGATCTCCAGCAAACGAACCGCAGTGTTGCCGAATGCGGCGACCGCAAACAAGATGCCACCGCGTATGGATGTCAATCCAGTTTTGCAATACAGCTGAAACCATGTCGTTGACAAGAACGAGAAACTCTGGAAGTTCTTGGACTAGTTTTGCGTTCACGCCGCTGAACTCAGAAACAGCTGATAGCATGGCTTTATCTGGTGGCAAGCCACGATCACGAAGTGCGAGATACCGTTTGTAATCTACAGCGCGCCGATCCCGTTGTAGCATGAGCTTGTGAATAGGACCGTCGAAGTAGCCGAGGATGCGGGTAAGTGGTGTCAAAACATGTGTCGTAACGGCACTTCGGTAACGCGGCAGCTCATGGTCACGGATTTCGAGTGCAGCTAGCTTGAATAACTTCCAGTCAGCCGGACTGTTCACTGATGTAGCTGAATGTATGCTGCCATGATCGGATGTTCCCAATGAAGGACTTCGCGAGGGTGGCGTAGAAGATGAACTAGATCGGTCGCTGGGCAATCGAGCGCAATTGTCAAATCCAGAGACGAGACCGACGAGTCTGTCAGCCGTGAGCGCTGTAGCATTCGCTGTATTTGCAAACGAATCAATCACGACGCGCAGTTCAAGATGTCGCCTCCGGAAATGGTCGGTGAGAAGATCATACGTTGGATCTATAGCGTCAGCCTCCGCAAATACTGGAAGTGGCGGTAACACTGGCGTAGATGTCATAACCGGAGTAGACTGTTGAGAAGACGAGACCAGAGACGACGCTGATTTATCCAGCTTCGCGACTGTCTGTTTTAACTTCTTCTTTGCCGAGCTTGTACCTTTCCGCCGCAAATCAGGCTCGGATGCCGACGCATGCACGACGGCGTATTGTTGGTTCTTCCGGGCAAGTTCATTGATCCTGTCCGCACAAGCCGCAATGTCGCGTGCGGCTTGATCCAGAGACGATTTGTCCGGGTGATCGTCTTGAGTCAATTCAGCGATTGATTTGAGCAAAAGCGGATACTTTAGCAACCGCTGAACCGGCTTGATCAGTAATGATTCCAGACTCCATGCGTTGGTGCGACCGCTACTAGCGCGGTGACATGCTTCTTGCCAGCGTTTGTATGAAGTTGATGATGTAGATGACGTTGTGAATCGACGAAGACGCTGTGTCGCACGCTGATGATCACGGCAATATGCAGCGTAAACAGCCTCCATTTGCGAGATCTAGCAAGTCAGAACCGTAATGCTTTTAAATAATAACAAGGGGAGCAACTCACAGCTTGCAGGAAGGTGTCCCCGATGAATGATTCGCGTTCTTCAAGTACAGACTCGTCCTCCTCTACGCTTCGTGACCGGTCAATGGAATATGCAGCCGCGCCAGCGCTGTGTAGGCTTGTATGAAACCTGCCGGAGAATTCCAGCATAGGCGAGAGACCAGAGAATATGACTGTGACGTCTTCCTTGCTGAAAAACGGTTGGCCCACTGCAGATTGCCGATAGTACTATAATAGTTAGAATACGCAACAAAAACGGATCCAACTCCGGTGCGAGACTGACCTTGTCAAGCACGATGAGATCGCGCAGATATGCTTCTTCAGTCTCGACAAGCTCGCGCATAAGTCGAATACGACGATACCTCCGTTTGCTGTCTGCGACGGTAGTAGCAAGAGAAGAAGCTGCACTGGCCGAGGTGTCGACGCTAACTAGCGTACTAGTCGTCGTTCGCATAGTACTTGTAGAAGTCTCGCGCGATATGTCCCCCGTTGGCCGACGTGCTGGAGGAGGTAAAGGCGGGAGTGGGATATCAGGAGGGAGAAATGATGTGTCGCGAGCGTCGTGACGAGCGGATTCGGTGATGGATGTAGGCCGTGGAGTGCTGGATATGCGAGAGTGTAGGTGAACGGAGGCAAGTTGTGCTGGGGCGAAAGAGGAATGCGAGGCGCGAACCATGGAGGAGCGAGGGGTATAGAACACGTCAGTATCTTGTGCGTCTTCTGCGTCTAGTTGTGCAGACTGTGATGGGATTGGCTGTGTTTGAGTTGATTGTGCTGGAACTGACTGAGGATGGACTGAAGTATTTGTAGGTACAGGACCTGGGTCAGGGTCCGGCTGGGCGCGAGGTCTTGTGCGAGGGACGACGATCGTGTCTTCAAAGCGGTGATCCGACAATGCAGGTGTCGAAGGCGCAGACGGCGCTTGGCTGTCGCTATCCGACGGATCTGACGGTCTTCCATCAGACTTTGACGATGAAGGCCGACTGTCAGACGAGTCCGCAAAGCCCAGTCGTAGAAACGAGTCTGGCAGCGGCGGGACCGCATGTATCGAAGTCTCAATGCCATGGGCCGTACTCCCGCCAAAACGATCGAGCGGTGAGACTGATCGCGAAAGTCTGTTGGGAACGGATCCGGATGAAGCAGCGCGCTTCGCCATTTGGCGTAGTCGCGGGAACGAACGCTGCTTGACGAGTCGCGGCGGAGCAGGTGCAGAAGTGACGACAGTGGCTGTGGAGGAGTTGTTGGACGAAGAAGTGCGAGTAGACGAAACAGACGGAGCTGCAGACGCCACGGGACGAAGCGGAAGTGCAAGCATGTGCGATGGTAAATGCGGACTGGAACGAGACCGGCGACGACGGGGCGAGATGGGTAACGTGACTGGCGGAGGCTCTGGCGGATCGCGGGCGACGGACGAGGCCGTCGAAGACGAATTGGGCGAAAGAAACGGCCGGTGAAAACGGCGACGAGGCGGAATAAGAGGAATCGCAGGGGCAAAAGCTGAGGGCGAGGCAGCAGGCGAAGAAGGAGCGGTCGATGTCGCGGCAGAGTCGTCGTCCGCATCGTCGCCGTCGCCGTCGAGACGGAAAGCCGCCGGCAGCGTGAGCGGTGCAAGACGCGCGATGGGCGGCAGCGGCGGGGCCGAAGACATTGGAAGGGAGAGGGAGAGAGGGGGAGGAGGGGGGGAGGAGGGAGGGGAGGAGAGCACGACAAGAGGGAATGAATGGCCGCTGGCAGGTCGTGAAGGTGTAGCGTTTGGTGATTTGGCGTCTGGCGTCGCGCGGCGCAAACTGCGGCGACGCGTGTTTACGTGTCGACGCAACAACACTTGGGTTCTATACTTAAGTCTATCTATACGCACCGCAACGCGTAAACAACCAGCGACGCGTTCGGACGCGTTCTGCTCGAGTCGACGGATACACACTACAACACGGCAGTGATCAGCGAAGCAGGAGTCAGGCACCGCCCCGCGTCCAGCCGTGCGAGGCTGTTCCAGCCAATCTGAGCGCCGTCTGAGCGGGGGAGCTATCTATGTCTATTGCATTCCGTAACAGGTCACAGGTCAATAACACTTGGGTATCAACAGCATTATCTGTTAAGCGCTCCCATACAGATCAGCACATCCCATCTCAGCAGAGAGTTAGATCTAGAACAAGTCGTAGTGCTGGTCAAATGTTTAGTAAACCCGCGCACGTGACCCAAACCAGACGCGCTCTCCACCGCATTCACCACCGATTCTTCCCCAGAACTCTCCCCGTAACCCGCCAACAGCATGCGTCTCTCGCTCGAGCCGCTGGACGCGTCCGTTGGCGAATCAGACCTTGACGTCGACCCGCCGTCGCCCAGCGATCCGCTCAATCCGGCCCAGATCAAGCGCAACAACGGCAAAGCTCGTTCTCGCGTGCGTTTCTTAGTCTTTCTTACGCCATCTACGCGTTAATCTGACTATCGTCCAGGCTCCGGAGTTCAAATACCAATACGAAGACACGGATACGCTCACAGCAGAACTTAACGAGTGGTTTGCGTATTCGGATAATGATCTGCTCGTCGAGAGCCACGACTTGTTCGTCCAGGACTTTGCCAGCTGTACGTCATTCAACACCGCCGCTTCATCCGTGTATTTACTGACAGCATCAGCCTGGAAAGACTCTCGTGACAGCAAATGCAAACAGTATCTTACTACTCAGCTGGCGAATATTGAGCGACCCGGCGACGCTCGCTCGCGTGCGCTATTGCGGCTCTATTACATCGCCACAGGTTGGTTACTTCGAATACCGAGCTCAACGCAGATCTGCGATTCTGATTCTCTTTCCAGGACTCTATAGCGAGACAAAGTCTGAAACCGATCACATTGAAATGATCCACAAGAATGCGAAGCTGCTCTGCGATTCCGGCGCTGTCGGACCGCTCTACTCCTGCATCCAGCATAGTATATCAGCCATCTAGTGCGTCTCCCGCCCATTCCCTTTAGCAAGTCACATACTAACTCAATTAGTGCCTTTGCTCCACAACACAAAGATGGGGGTGACGATGACGAGGTTACGCAGGACACGCACCGCAATGACCTCTTTACTGCTCTCACCGTGCTATATTTCCTCATGCAATCCCGCCACCATGAGAGTATCCGCGATCTGTTTGCCAGCCAGAAGCCAAATATGGTGGCTTACTTTATCAAGCAAATATCATTGTTTAGACTTCATATACCAGACGATCTTCCCTGGCGAAACGTATGCGTTCCCCACCGATACAATCCTATAACGGAATAACTATAACTAACTTGATCAGATCTTCCTACTCACTTGGAAGCTCCTACTTCTTGTCTTCGGTGATTCATCAAGCCTTGCACGAGCGAAAGCTCACGCACGATCAGTCTCCGGTCTACCTCCCGAATTAGCATACAAAGATGCAATCAGTGCATCCCCACTCGACTACCAAGCCTTCCGACAAAGCATCTCATCCCGTTACCCAGGCTACTCTCCCGAGGACTCTCTACCTCGAGAATTTGCATTATACAAAAACCCATCAGCTGCAACTTCGTCTGAGTCGCTCTCATCTGAATTCGACTTTGTAGCTCCGCTTCCTGAATCATCCGTGCATATTGCGACACCCGCGCCATCTCCACCACCATCGCCACCACCGCAGGCGAAGAGCAAGAAATCCGCATTCCAAACTGACCGCAGTTTCCCGTTTTTGTACCCTCAGGGCGGAGACGAAGAGGTCCCTGTTAGTATTCGGGAAGCGGAGGATATCTTTGCGCAGAGGCTACGGACCAGTCTTGGGATCGTGCAGTTGTGGAGAGAGAGGGAGGAATTCATGAAGCAGGAACGCGGATGGATTGAGGCGAGCGAGCCTATTCTCCAAAAGCCAAGAATAGAGCCTGCTCCGTTTGATATAAATTCAGAGAAACGGCTAGCCTATGTCGAGGAGGTCTACGTGCGTATTTCGCCCAATCTATGCTCTACTGGCACAAACTAACGCTCATTATAGCGCGAAGTACTGCCAGATCTTCAGCAGTTCGTCACAACGACACTGAAGTTCTTTCTCTCGGTCTTCTCCCCCGTGGAAGCCTCGATCGTTTTTTCACGCCAACTTCCACACTTCATGCGCGGCTCATCCAACGACATGGACAACTTCGCGAAAAGCGAACTCGAAAACGCGCGCGAGACTGAAATTTTGCTCAAAGGTGCTACGGGCATGTTATATCTCCTTCTAAAATGGTTCCGGACATCACATGTTCTCAAGTTCGAATACCTTTCTCAACTTTTATTTGACTCCAACGTGTGTCCTATGATTGTCCAGATTTTTATCGCCAAGGAAATTGAGCAGTTTGTGCTACAGATTCCTGAAGTCCCGAAATTAAATTTCTTTTCAGTGTGTCGCACGCTTGCCGCGGGCGAACAATTACCAGATCGTCTGGAATTGACGACATTCAGATCAGACGATCCGAACGCAGGCGCTGCGTCCTCGTCAGCTTCTTACGTCGATGGCGTTCCAGAACTGCTTGGAACTCAAGACGGACCGGAAGCCGAAAAGAGCGTGGAGGAAATTCTGTTGCAAGATGAGGTAACTGTCTTTTCCCGTCGGAATTTCTTCAGCTCTATCAACCTTCTCAAGATCTTTCAGAAAGTTGTCAAAGACAAAGCGTATCGCCATTTATCTCTCATGAGCATCAAAGTCCCAAGTGTTCTGCGCAAGACATTACGCATCTCACAGTACGACGCTCGATTATACGCGCTTAAAGTGATCAAGGGACAAATCCCTTACTGTGGTCGAAAATGGCGGCATTCGAATATGCGCGTGATTACCGCGATATATTTGTATTGCCGGCAAGAGTTACGCGATAGTTGGCTTGCATGTGTGGACAACGACACTGGAAACTTTGATGATTCGTATCCGAAGGAAGTAGCATTACGGGCGTTGGTGCAGTTTTACAATATGAGAAGGTATCCGGAGGCCGTACCGGCGTTGAGTTATCAGGAACCGGACGACGACTTCTTTGCGAGAGAATTGGAAAATATGGTTCTTGAGGACACGATGAGAGGGGTATCATTGAACGAAGTCATATAGAGTATAGTCAGCCCTGATTGCAATATATAAATTGACATCACTTTTTTTTATGGAGGTGTGCCTAGCTTCCGTCGTGAACAATGCTCTTCCCTCTTGGACTTTGAAAAAAATGCGTTAACAGATGTTTCCCAGCCATTGGGTTCGCCTCCGCGATTTCTAATTCCTGCATCATACGCGCCTCACTGGTAGTCCCGTTCAACACGCACACGTTATCTTCACTCAAAACGACAGCATTCACAGCCTGCGGTATAGTCCACCCCTCCTTCTTCGCCAGTCCAGTAACAATTGGACTTCGCAAAAGCCTTGGATTTGCTTTTATTTTCCAGTATAATTGATAGATGACTTCATTTTGAGACGCCCAAGCGCGCATGGGATGGTCGTGCCTCGAATTGGGGTTTAGTCTGTGTTGTACGATAGCGGGTCTTATGCCGGTCTCCCGCTCTAGAAAAAGAATTGTATCCAGCTGGAAATTTGCGAGTCCGATGGCACGAACTTTAGGCGTGCTCGACTGTGTTAATTCATGCATTGCACGCCATGCAGCAACCGTATCTTTAAGCCTTGAAAACGGCGAATGCAGAAACAACGCATCCACGTAACTCGTCTTCAAACTCTCTAGACTAACAGAAAGTGACGCAAGAACCTGCTCCGCCGCAGGTAACTTTGGATCATACGGGATCGACTTTGCGTCGTGGCGTCTTTCCGGCATGAACTTGGTCTGGATGAATAGCTCTTCACGCGTCACGCCGGATCCATCGATAAAGGAAGCGATTGCGGAACCGACATCAGATTCGTTATAGTAACGCGGTTGGCATGCTGAGTCAATACCGCGGAAGCCAGCTAAAAGGGCTCTGTGGACGTAGTGGGCTGCTCCTGTGAGTTGTCCGGTGGTGTTGTAGAGCATACGAGGCATTGTGGTTGCTGCTGCGGCCGCGGTTGCGAAGGTGCGTGGCGACTGGATTGGCATCTTGAGTGTGTGAGCCAGAGATGTTCACAGCCAACGCACTATCGACTTCGCCTACAAGTATATCTTTGTAAACTGAATCTCATTGACATGCAGGTCGACGCAAATTAACATGAAGCGCGTCCTCGACGCGTCTTCAAAATAATTGATCCACGGTGGTTAGGGTTTATCTTAATTTGTGCATCTCGAATCTGCTCGTCATCCCAATTCAACTCGTTATCCATTCCGATCCCCGTACTTGAGTATCAGATTGCGATCAACGATGGTATAGCCCATTCTATTTATTGTCCAGTACTTTGAGTCATTGACGAGCTGACCACGTGAATCAGGGCAAACGGAAGAAAGCGACACGCAAGCCGGCGGCCAAGAAAGCCAGGGAGCCGTTACCGACCGTGTTTTCATGTCTCTATTGCAACCACGAGAAGTCAGTTATCTGCCGGATCGACAAGAAAGTCAATCTTGGATTTCTGAATTGCAAGATTTGCGGACAGAATTTCCAGACTTCGATAAATAGTGCGTGTTTCTGTTTTGGAATGGTACGACTTGTGGGGGGAATGCTAACAGGGGTGGTGCAGAGTTGTCTGTTCCAGTGGATATTTACAGCGAATGGATCGATGCGGTTGAGGGCGGTGAGATTCCAGATCCAAAGACGGAAGATATTGAAGATCCGAGTGATTTAAGTGAGCGCGAACGGGATCATGATCGCGAAGATGACGATGCCGACGACGACGAGCTGCTTTAGGTTTATCTTGCCAGTTTACAAATTCAAAGGTCTTGTATAATGTAATAAGTAACCGATGCTGTCTTGCTGTATGTCTATGGTTATGATTTTTTTATATTTTCAAATCCTCCTAATGCGACTCTGCCCATGCTCTATACCATTCCAAGCAGTCCGCATTCGCCACGCTAGCGCCAACAGCGATCTTACTTTTTGACACAATCCCCTTGATGATCGTCTCAGTCTTCTTTCCGTTTGCCGTGAACGGGATCTCTGGCGTCTCATCAATGATTCCTGGAACATGTCGCGGGGAAAGCTGGTCTCGAATCGCTTTCTTCACGCGCGTGACTAGCGCCTCGGAGAATCCGTATCCGGGATGCATCTTGACGAATAACACGACCGTCTCATCCATATCTTGTGGCCTCTTCATCCCAACACACAATGCGTCATCGATTTCAGTCGGAAACTCCTTGACAAGTACGTTATAAATCTCAGACGAGCCGAACCTAACTCCAGAGGGTTTCAGCACGCCATCCGATCGACCCAACATAACAAGCCCGTTCGTATGCGGCGACAACCGGACAAAATCACCATGATGCCACACGTTGCGACCGAATCTCTCAAAATAACTGGCTTCGTATTTCTTGCCGTCCGCGTCATTCCAGAAAAACACTGGCATGCATGGGAATACCCGCGTACAAACGAGATCGCCGGGTTCGCCAGACTTATCAAGAGTCTCGCCGGTGGGAGACCATACCTCGATAGCCATTCCAAGACCTCGGACTTGTACCTCGCCTTTGTAGACAGGTGTTAAAAATGATGGAGCTCCAAAGAGTGAAAGAATATCTGTACCGCCTGTTATGGATCCAAGCAGGAGGGGACCAAAGGCTTTGTAAACGTATGAAAATGTCGATGGACTGAGAACTGAGCCGGTAGACGTTATCGCGGCGAGCTTCGACATGGCAAATTTCTCCTCTAAAATATCTTGTTAGACAGTACACCATGGATAGATTATCCAGATCACGTACTCGGGTTGTAATCCTTTTGCTCTAGTATTGACAGATACTTTGCTGACGTGCCGAAATATTTCACGCTCGCCGCTCGGTTAGTATGAAATCGAAAGCTCAAATAGAAGACTGTACATACTCCAGTTCGTCAATCAGACGAAACATTGAATCCTCGCCTTCAGGCTTAAACGGTGACCCGTCATAGAGGACCAATGTAGCTCCAGAAGCAAGGCCAGATATCAGCCATTGCCCTGTTTAAGTTAGCAACGTTATTTGAGTTCTGCAAACATTACAAAGTGCGTACACATCATCCATGAGCAAGTAGTGTACTGAAAGAAAACATCTCCAAGACGCATGTCCATATGTATCATATGTTCTTTTTTGTGTTGAAGCAACGAGCCCTATCGATGTCAGCCAATTACTCCATTGGATCACAGCAGGGTACTCACGCCTTGGCCATGCACGATGCACTTCGGCTTGCCAGTCGTCCCAGAAGAGTACACAATAAACAACGGATAATCAAAATCCAGCGTCTCAAATACCATTGTAGCATCCGCGGGAACGTCAGCAACGAACCTATCAAGCAATATCCCCTTTCCGTCGGTTGGCGTCACGCTCGCCAAGTCAATTGCACAGGTACTATCCGTTTCCACAACAACTACAGTCGTAACCGATGGTAATTCGGCAACAATCTGAGCTGCTTTAGGTAGATTATCAAATACTTTTTGATTGTAAATTGACGCATTATCGACAAACATGAGCACTGGAGCAATCTGAGAAAGTCGCTCGATCACAGCCGCGGCGCCAATTTCGGAGCTAGTAGATGACCATATTCCACCGACTGCTGAAGTAGCAAGAAGTGCAATCAACGTGGTGACATTATTTGATACGTAACCCGCCACTCTGTCGCCTGGTTTGACGCCAGCAGCGCGCATTGCTGTCGACAGTTTCCGTACTCGATCGCGTAGCTCACGCCAGGTAACACGTAGTTTACTGAATTCAGTGACCGAAATCACAGCAATAGAGTCCTCATCCGGTGCAGGAACCGGAAACAGTAAATTCTCGGCATACGATAACTTCGCTCCGGGGAAAAACTGCGGACGCGGAAACATTGGTGCGCTCGCGTCGACGACCGAGCTGTACGGTGTTCCCGCGACAACGTTTGTGAATGCCCATGCTTCGGCCCAAAAGTCTTCAATTGCTGTAATAGACCATTGATAAAGATCATCATAGCTAGTAAGTGCAGTCCCGTACTTGCGATTGATCAGCTCAATGAATTCCCAGCAGCGCGTGCTCTCAGGCGCGTCGTATCTCCAAAGCTCGATAGGCGCCCTCACGAGAGCGTCTTCTTCGTCGTTAAGTGATTGAGTCATGGCTTCCAATTGCGCTCTTCAGTATATTCTAGCCCTTGCAAAAACCTCCTTATTTCTAAGCTCCATACATTCAATTACTAAACTGGAACACCGACCGTAGAATGGCATCTGTACACGAGAAATGGTACAGCGTTGGGGGGGCTATCTACGCGATCGGGAATTGAGCTCCGCACGCCGCATGTTGTGTGGTAATTGCTCTTTTGGGCACCAAAACAGCCGGAATAACCAAATTGGGCAAGACTGCAATCATGTGACCTGAGTAGGGTAATGCATAATGATTTTGTGGCCGCGCCGCACGTACAGTGAACAACCTCGATCATGAACCTCTCGAGCT
This sequence comes from Myxozyma monticola, assembly GCA_030568405.1. Taxonomy (NCBI): domain Eukaryota; kingdom Fungi; phylum Ascomycota; class Lipomycetes; order Lipomycetales; family Lipomycetaceae; genus Myxozyma; species Myxozyma monticola. Next base: position 75,456 of record JAJLTV010000055.1, on the reverse strand, counting down.
AATTGCACCCCTCGAGAACCAAATATCAGTTCCTCGGGCTGCATTTGTGCTATATAGCATATCACGATCCGCAATCCTTCAATTTTTGAATTATACGTTATAGAGCGCTACAGTGCATCTTTTTTAATTTATTTTGCTACGCTGGACAACCTTGATCGCAAGTTCCGCAATGTCTGTTGAATTTGAGCGTGGTGGAAACAAGCGTCGTCGTGGTTAGTCATACCCTCACTGTTTTATCTCTTGTAGGATTGAATTTAACATGCCTGATTTAGATAATAGCGATAACGGAGACTACAAACGGCGTGATCGCAGAGACGATCGTAGGGATGATCGTCGCGACGACCGCGGGGATCGTGGAGATCGTGGAGGGCCTCCTGCACCATTTCACCGATTTAAGAGACTTTTCACGGGTATTGGCGAACCCGTAAGTGTTTCGTGAATTTTAAGAAGAAGAGCTACGCTGACTTATGTGCTATACAGGGCAGGTTTGCTTTACAGGAGACTATAGAACATTGCAGCAAATCATTGGCAGAATTCAATCCCGAAGATGATCCGGAACTGTTGGATGCATTTTTCAGTCTCATCTGCAATCTGTACGTCTACTGGTGGTCTATGTGGCATTATATTTGCTAACGAGTCTGTGAATAGTGTGATTGAGCAGCCCGTGAAGTTGTTTTCAGTTGCGACGACTTTAGTCGCTGCTAATGGAATAAAGAGCCACATCGGTGCGGGATTGATCGCTTTTGTGTTTACACTACTTCAGAAATACATCGATGAAGGCGATTGGAACAACGTGAAACTGATATTCAGACTTGCGCTCTTTTTGTCTCCAATGTCGTCAAACGCTTCAACTTTGGTGGATTTGCTAGATCAACTAGCGGACAAAGCTGTCGAGTTAAAGGAAACATCGAGCGAGCGGAGTGTGAGTGCTCAATTGAGTTGAATAATTTTCGTGGTACTAATGCCTTCTTGCAGCTGGTAGCTGAGGATATCTACCGCGTGGTGCTTCTCAGTTTGCCGTACATTTTCTTGGCAGATCCTTCTCAAAAGGAGCGTCTCGGCCCGTTACTTGAGAAAGCGAAGAAGTTTGACTACACTCCTATCAATGCTGTTGAACTCCTTAATCCCTTCGTTGATGATGAGGCTCCGTACAAGGTGTCTGAGGTATGTATTCTTGTTCTCCATGAACGAGTGATTGTTAATTAACATCTCAAGTCGTTGGTTCTGCTGTTGTCGCAGCTAGAGAAACTCCAGGAGGCTGATTGGGAAATCTCTATCCTTGTTGATTACTCTACTGTTCTGCCAAAAGAGTTTGAGGCGCACGAGTTTCCATTGATCACTATCTCTGAGACGCCGACGACCACGAGAACATCGAAAGTACCAGAGGTCTTTCTCAAATTTTTCACAAACGCTCAGGTGGAGACCACGCCGAGTCTTGATCGCATCGAGTCTACCATTTTCCGCGACCTGCTGACAGATCTGATCAACAGCATGAACTTCAACAGACAGCATGTTGCTCGCCAGATCCTTTGGCTGGACTCATTTTTGAAGCCTGGGGTGTTCACGGAACGCGAGACGTCAATCGAGAAGCTTACGCAGATCAGCAGCGGATCGACTTGGAAGCCTGAGGACGTGGCTATCGAGGCTGTTTTGGCGTTAATGTTTCAGCTGCCCAAGCCCACGGTCAAGAAGGTGTACTATCATGCGGTGTTGATCGAGGCATGCACTCTTGCTCCGCATGCTGTCGCGCCGGTGTTTGGACGCGCGATTCGGTTTTTGTATTCGAATCTGGAACATTTGGATGTCCAGGTCGTGTATAATTACGCAGACTGGTTCGCGCACCATCTGTCTAACTTCGCGTTCACGTGGAAGTGGAGAGAATGGACCGATGATCTGACGCTGAACGAGCTACACCCGAAACGCGTGTTTGTGCGAGAGCTGATTGCGAAGGAGCTGAGATTGAGTTTCCCGAATCGAGTCAAGGAGACTCTTCCGTCAGAGTTTTACGACTTGGTGTACGACAGCGTGGATTTGCCTCAGTTCAAGTACGCGCTGCCGGAGAATCCGTACAATGAGCTCAGTCAGAAGCTTATTCAGCTGATTAAGGACCGAAGCGAGCCGGAGGAGTTTGAGACTGTATTCAAGGACATTCGGGAAAAGGCGGCTGAAGTTGATGAGGCCGAGAAGACGACTGAGGACCCGTTCGTGATCGTTCGTGATATCTACGTGACTGCTGTTGTTCACCTGGGAGCACGCTCGCTGTCTCATGCCGAATCGTACATCTCTCGTGCTCTGCCAATGCTGCGTTCACTGTGTACGACCGAGAACGACGGCCAGAGAAAGGCTATCGGTAGCGTTTTCGCGTTTTGGGGCGAACAGATTGGAACAGCTGTTCAGGTTGTCAAGAAGCTGATGAATCACAATGTTATTAGCCCACAGAGTGTGATTGATTGGGTGCTGATTGAATTGGGACCTGAGGCGCTTACAAGAGGCTATGCGTGGGAGCTTTTGGGATTTGCGATCGACAAGGCTCGCAGCTTGATTGCCGATGCGAAGGTTCAAAAGGCTGACGAGGATGTTGAGATGAAGATTGACTCTACCGAGGATGAGCCGGACAAACCTGCGGAGACGGCTGAGAAAATTGCTAAGGATGAGAAGGTCACCGCTCTGGAAGCCGATCTTTCGGCAATCTTCGTGTCGATCGTGAAGGAACTTTCTAGACCGATCGAGAACGACGGCGATGCCAAGAGCGAGGAGACAGTGAAATGGCTAAAGTGGTGGAAATCGGGTTTCTTGCGTGCGTTCTTGCGGAACTATCACGAGGATTACAAAGCATTGCAGGAACCGTTGAAAGATTTGGGGTTAACGGATCCGCTGGTGCTGAGTAGCATTGAGCAGACGGCTGAGTTGTGAGGAACCGGATAATGCTTTTAGATGTTCGAGTTTGTATTATACGTTGTAGGTTGTGTATTTCTCAAATGACAATTGCCGTTCTTCATCAAGCCGTCCATCTTTGAGAAACTTGATTCTGCTCGCGACGACCAACCTCTCGAGAATATCCATTAGACCATCTCATGGACAGTACACCGTCACACCCGTACTCCTTGCTACTTCCTAGGCCTATTGTGACCCTACGACCACCCAGTTTGCCGTTGACCGCAGAAGTTGTCCCGGTATAAGACGGCGACCTGGCTAAGTTATACAGTTTTGTAATTGCATATCCTCAATAAACTCCCAATCTGGGCCGCGATGCAAGCCATATGTAGTAATTAATGTCAAGAACAGCAGTTATGTCATTGTAATAAGGTTGGAACTCTATCTCCAGTCTACACGTTCTCCTGATTATTCGATTATCTCGATGGCTCTCTCTCCGGAGCAACTTTGCTCCATCCGTCGGGGCCGATTACTCCGATAACTGAACGCTGGAGAAATTTCCACCGGCCAATACCCAGTATTCACACTCTGACGGAGCAATGTTCAGTAATAGCTCCGCCTGTAGGCGTATACCCATGTTGCTGCTGGGCTGGCCGCAGGAGTCGTATATATGGGCGGCCATGTCGCGAAGAGGGTCTGTTTGCTCATCAGATCAAGACTACAGTTCACTCCTCCTCCAAAGAGCAGTATAGTATTGCATCTAGCTTTATCTAGCTCTACTTTCTGAATTCTTTATTAATGCTGGACATCATTCGAGATTCCTGGGGCGCCGAGATCCTCCACCTGGCATCTGGCGGCCGACTATTCAAGCACCCTGAACAAGAACCTGGTTTCGTTGTTCCATATCACTACTTCCAAGCCGCCGATGAGGTGATTCCTCTTACGGACGTCAATAACGCGGACGTTGATCTGGAGAAAGTCGGCGACAAAGCCGACGAGGAGAAGAAGGCATCCGAAGCGGACCCCTCTGATGCGGACCCTGCGGACAGCTCATCATCTACTCCCACTTCCTCAGTAGCACACAGCCATGCCGTCAGCTGGTATGGCTCCGACGACCCCGCGAATCCGCAAAACTGGTCTGATGCGAAGAAAGCTTATGTTATTTTTGAGATCTGCATCTTGACTTTTGGAATCTACATTGGTTCCGCGATTTACGTACCTGGAATCGAGCAGATCATGGCTGAGTTCCGTATCGGATCGGTCGTCGCGACTCTGCCGCTTTCTCTCTACGTTGTTGGATACGGAATATCGTGAGTTTCATTTGATGAAGTTTTTTTATTTTGGCACGGACGCTAACAATGTGAAATCTAGGCCTATGCTGTTTGCTCCGCTGTCTGAAGTCCCTCTTGTCGGACGCAACTGGGTCTACATGCCGTCTCTTCTGCTTTTTACGATCTTGCAAGTCCCGACCGGTGTCGTGGGCAACATCGCCGGCCTCGTCATTCTTCGCTTCATTGCCGGCTTTGTGTCTGCCCCTCCTCTCGCCAACGGCGGCGCATCTATCGGTGACGTCCTTTCTCCCATGAAAGTTCCCTACGGACTAGCACTATGGGCCGCCGCGGCTGTGCAAGGTCCGGTCATGGGTCCGTTTATTGGCGGTATTTTTGCTCAAGTCAAGGACTGGCGCTGGACTATTTGGGCTCTGTCTTGGCTTTCTGGTGGCGGGTTCCTGATATTGCTGTTCTTTCTGCCCGAGACTAACGCGGACACGATCCTGTCAAGGCGTGCACGCAGACTCAGAAAGGCTACGGGCGACCAAAGGTTCACTACCAAGGTCGAGCAGGAATACGCGGGAATGACCGTGGGGCAGTTCATCAAGGAGTCTCTTGTGCGACCGATCGTGATTGCGTTCATGGAGCCTGGTGTGTTTTTCCTCAACAGCTACACGGCACTGATCTACGCGGTCGTGTACTCTTTCTTCGAGGCCTTCCCGATCGTGTTCCAGGGTATTTACGGATTTAATCTGATTGAGACCGGAATGTCCTATTTTGGAGTTCTGGTCGGCCTGATTATCGCATTTGCCACATATTCCCTCGGCGTCAAGTACTACGTGCTGCCTCGCCTGATGAAAGGCGCTCCACCCGAGATTGTGATGCGGGTGGCAATGCTGATCGCCCCGCTGCTACCTATTTCACTGCTGATGTACGGCTGGCTAGCGACACGTTCGATTCACTGGATTCCGCCAGTCATCGCAAGCGGCTTATTCCTGATTGGCGGATACCAAATCTTCCAGGTCGTCTTCACGTATCTCGGCATGTCGTACCCGCGATACCTGGCCTCCGTGTTTGCCGGCAATGATCTCTATCGATCCGTGTTTGCCGCCTCGTTCCCGCTATTTTCGAGAGCAATGTACACGAACTTGGGACCGGATAAGTTTCCTGTCGGATTCGGATCTACGATTCTGGCGGGTATCTCGGCGCTCATGATTTTGATCCCGATCTGGTTGCTCAGACTGGGGGCAAAGCTTCGCGCGACTTCAAAGTATGCCAACTAGAGAGGTCTTTCACCAGTCTGTTATGTTAGACGTCGGGGATGCTAGAAATAAGCCTGGGGATAGGCTGTGAAGGAATGGGAGTAGTTGGAGTCTTTTAGATAGTGTGCGTTTGAAGACGCCGAGTTAATAATAGTAGATATGCGACATGATGATGATGATGATGATGATGATGATGAAATCTATTTTAAAGTCTGCATGCAACGAGAAGTTATGGCCGATAGATATGCGACATGAATGATTGAGTAACAGCGTACAAACTCGAGATTGCTGAGTACTTCGAGATTGTTAGACTGTGCGATGAATTTGACAATGCAATATGCAAGTGTGCGACTCCGGTCTAACAGTCAAATGCAGGAGTGCAGCGAGTCGCCGGGATTGGCTGGCGGGCGATGACGTGGGGCAGTGGCTGTGTTTGGCGATTGCCGGATTGGGATGTCTAATTTGGGCGTTCGAACACGGCATTGCCATGAGTTCCTGACTTATTGCTGTTGGTTTATTCGTTACAGACAGTAACAGACTACAGAAGCTGTTATTGATAATCTAGCACTTGTAGTTAGTAGTCGTGGTAACTGCATATCTCGGTGTATCGTAAGAAGTTGCCGGTGGACATGGGACACGTTCGGCCGCGATAGGCTGATACCGCGAGCCGGAAGCCGCGGATGAGTCAGATCCAGCGCAAGTGTCGCGCCGCGCGCGAGCTGCGCCAAACGCAAACCTTAACGCCCGCCCCGCGCCGTCTATATAAAGCCCGGCCCGCCCCGCCCGCCCTCGTCTCCTTCTCTCTCTCTCAGTACACTTACTTACTACTACTACCACTTGCCTCGCTCGCGCTGCTAGTTCACTCGTTGGCTAGTTTGCCCGTTCCGCTTCTGCTGGTGTCTACATACTCTTCATACATTTACCAAGTTACTCATACTACTCTCTCATGTGCGCGCCGGACCCAAGCGTCGCCGCCGTGCTCGAGCAAATCCTGGCCTCCGTGCAGGCACTGCAGGCAGACTATAAGGCCCTTTCTCATAAAGTAAGCTCCCTACGCGGGCGCGTCCGTCTAGCGTACACTTAAGTGCGTGCGTTCGTTCGTTGCGTGTGTTGCGTGCGTTCGTTGCGTGTCCGTTTCGTGTTCACGATGATGAGTCGTCGTGGCGTTGCGTGGCGCGTGTCTGTTTACATGGCGTCGGGCCCGTGTCGCGTCCATGCGTATCTGTATTTTGCTAACTCGCGTCTTCTTCTAGATTGAATCGTCTTCGTCTTCATCCTCCGCCGCTATTCACGCGCTCGAGACCCGGCTGGACAGACTAGATGCAGTTCAGGCCGCGGCAGTCGCGCTCTCGCCAACTGATCTCTCGACTGATCTCTCGGTCGTGCCCGCCCTGACGCCCGCGCTCTCGGCGTCGTCTGACTCGAGTCCGCCCGTCTCTCCGCATCTGCTTCCTCACTCGGTGGCGACTGTAAAGGGAGAATCCCAGTATGTTTATCCATTTGATTTGGTCGGTTATCTTAACATGTGAGATGTCAGTGCTAATTAGATCTTGCAGAATATGGGGAAGCGACATCGTGCTCACGAGCTACCCCGGTCAGCCCGGCATCGAGCCCATCCCGCTCTCTTGGGGCGCTGCTGACCCGCTCCAGCGCGGACCGATCGTGGTCTCGCACAACCAGCCGGCGTACGGCAAGCGAAATGGTGTGTTGTCTTTTTTTGATTGATATTTGGAATATGATTTGCTAACTGTGGGCAGCAATTGGCGCGCACTCGGGCTCGTACGGCATTTACCACGCGCTCGCGGTCGCGATCAACGAAATCGACCTCAACCACAAACCCGACTTCTCCAACACCGAGCCTCCGGTACAGATTGGCCCGTTCCCGCAGTGGGGCGACGCGAAGAAGATCGTGTCAATGGATCCGTACGGACACCTTGCGCCATGGCTGTACACGGCCGAGACCGCGCGCGGAATCGAAGTGCGGCCGTCGATTGCAGTGACGAAAGCGCACATGCGGTTGCCGGAGATTGAGGACGAGGTCAAGCGCGGGACGTTGAAAGTTGACGGCAAGATCGTGCTGAACGCGCACGGCGACCTCGCCGTGACCAAAGTGGCGGTCGAGCCTGTGTGGTACCTGCCCGGCGTGGCCGAGCGATTTGGTATCGACGAGCACACGCTGCGACGCGCGTTGTTTGAAGACACTGGCGGTTCGTATCCCGAGCTCATCACGCGGCCGGATATCAAGGTCTTTCTACCGCCGATTGGTGGCATGACGGCGTACATCTTTGGCGACCCGGCCAAGGCTGCGGATCCCAACTCGCGGCTGGCGCTGCGCGTGCACGACGAGTGCAACGGCAGCGACGTGTTTGGCAGCGATATTTGCACGTGCCGACCGTATCTGATCTTTGGCATCGCCGAGGCCGTGAAGGAGGCTCAGGCGGGCGGTAGTGGTGTGGTTGTGTATTTCCGCAAGGAGGGCCGCGCGCTGGGCGAGGTTACAAAGTACCTGGTTTACAATGCGCGCAAGCGCATGGGCGACTCCGCTGCCGAGTATTTCACGCGGACGGAGAACATTGCGGGCGTGAAGGACATGCGGTTCCAGGCTTTGATGCCGGACATTCTGCATTTCCTGGGCATCACGAAGATCGACCGCATGTTGTCGATGTCGAACATGAAGTACGACGCGATTGTGTCGCAGGGGATCGAGATCGTCGAGCGCGTGCCGATTCCGGATGATTTGATCCCGGAGGACTCGCGGGTCGAGATCGATGCGAAGATCCACTCGGGGTACTTTACGTCGGGCAAGGTGCCGTCGCTGGCGGACTTGATGGAGGTCAAGGGGCGGCAGTGGGAGGACGTGGCGCATTAGGGTGGGTTCACTGGTTTATAATATTGATCATTGCTTGGGTTAGATACTGTTGTTGGCACGGTGTTAATGTTTGGGCGGAGTATTTGCTTTATCGTGCGTGCATCTGTGTTGTGTGTATGTATTAGTTGTTGCGTGGCTGCTGCGGCCGGGGTTGGTACCTGGTAGGACCCGGAGCCGATGTAGTTGTTGTACAGGTCGCTCGTCGACATTGACATATTGACAATTGATCGTGTTATTGCTAATACTGTTGCTTCTATTTGAGTAGATGAACGTTAATAGTTCGACCACGTTTGCCATGTGTGAACAGTGTGAGCCGCTCGAGGACGCGTCGCAACGCGTCAGCGGCTGCTGCGCCCGGTCGAGTTGTGAGTGCGTAACAGGGAATTGAATAAAACAACAATCGTCACCAGATCCAACCAGCCAAGAGCAGTAAACAACCGATCCTACGTAACCACAAGAGATCAGCAGGGCAGGGGAGGTAGTAAAGGCTACACTTGGTGTGAATAGTAAAGACTGAGGCGACGCGATTGGGCCGCACGGCGGATCTGGGCGCAGCTCTGGGCACGGCGCAGATCTCGTCCCGGCGCAGGCGGCCGCAGCCCGCCACCCGGCCCGAGTTAAATCGAGGAGCGCCCCCTCGCCCTTTGCTGCGCTTTTTCCCCTCCGCTCCCTCTCCACCCTCACCTCTTTTCTCACCCCTTTCTTCTTCGCGCACCCTCTACACACGCAGCAATGGAAGGTACGTCGCGACTGTGCACATTTGCGAATGGATTCGTGCGATTGCGATGGATTGCGCGCCCGGCCGCGAGATCCCGCTGACGGCCGCCGGCGGGGCGAGCTTCGTCTCCACCCGGCAGTCCTCGGCAGGTCCCTCGACCCCCCGGTCGCGCCAATTGCATCCAATCGATCCATCAGCGGACTGTTTTCTCGGTGATGAATGCGATTGCTAATTGAATCTTGCAGACGAAGTTGCCGCCGTATGTGCTGCCCCCTGCTGGTGATGGCCGTGGAAGCTCGTGGTGCCTTTGTTGTGCTCGGGTTCTCGCGGGATAACCACCAACTATACCCGCCAATCCGTCGCCATCTTGTGCGATCGCGACTGGATCTCGGCGGATATGGGCCTAAATGATCGTAGAATGTTGTTGCTGACGTCTTTTTTTAGCTCGTTATCGACAATGGATCGGGAATGTGCAAGGTAGGTGCTGATGACACGTTGCAGGCTGTGCCAGTGCAATGCCGGTGCAATGCCAGATCGGATGCTAACCTTTGATTTCAGGCCGGTTTTGCCGGTGACGATGCTCCCCGGGCTGTTTTCCCGTCGATTGTCGGACGTCCCCGTCATCAGGGTGTGTAATTATTTTGCTCTGTATTTTTAGAAATTGCGAGATCGAAGTAGGCTAACAACGTCTAACAGGCATCATGGTCGGTATGGGCCAGAAGGACTCGTACGTTGGTGATGAGGCGCAGTCAAAGAGAGGTATCCTCACTCTGAGATACCCGATCGAGCACGGTATCGTGACCAACTGGGACGATATGGAGAAGATCTGGCATCACACCTTCTACAACGAGCTCCGAGTCGCTCCCGAGGAGCACCCGGTCCTGCTGACCGAGGCGCCGATCAACCCCAAGTCCAACCGTGAGAAGATGACCCAGATCATCTTCGAGACGTTCAACGCGCCCGCGTTCTACGTGTCGATCCAGGCCGTGCTCTCGCTGTACGCCTCCGGCCGCACGACCGGTATCGTGCTCGACTCCGGTGACGGTGTGACCCACGTCGTGCCCATCTACGAGGGTTTCACTCTGCCGCACGCCATCCTGCGTGTCGACATGGCCGGCCGTGATCTCACGGACTACCTGATGAAGATCCTGGCCGAGCGAGGCTACAGCTTCAGCACGACCGCCGAGCGTGAGATTGTTCGCGACATCAAGGAGAAGCTGTGCTACGTCGCGCTTGACTTTGAGCAGGAGCTGCAGACCGCGGCGCAGAGCTCGAGCTTGGAGAAGTCGTACGAGCTGCCCGACGGACAGGTCATCACGATCGGCAACGAGCGTTTCCGTGCCCCCGAGGCGCTGTTCCACCCGTCCGTGCTTGGCCTCGAGGCCGCCGGAATCCACGAGACCACGTTCAACTCGATCACGAAGTGCGATATCGACGTGCGCAAGGACCTGTACGGCAACATCGTCATGTCCGGCGGTACCACCATGTACCCCGGCATTGCGGACCGTATGCAGAAGGAGATCACGGCGCTCGCGCCGTCGTCGATGAAGGTCAAGATCATCGCGCCGCCGGAGCGCAAGTACTCTGTCTGGATCGGAGGATCGATCCTGGCGTCGCTCAGCACGTTCCAGCAGATGTGGATCTCGAAGCAGGAGTACGACGAGTCTGGCCCGTCGATTGTGCACCGCAAGTGCTTCTAAGCGCGCTGATCTGGCGCTGCCGAGGGGTGCGGCGGTTTTGTGGTACTATATGCGAGTGCTTATATAAATACGAATACACGATGATGATTACTATAGCTTTTTTTTCACTTGGTTACGTAGTCTGGTAGCGTAGTATGTCCGTTCCGGGCAGGCTGTAAACAAGAGCCGCAATATATAAGCAGGCGGGCTAGACGCGGCTTAGTCATGCGCGCGCACACTATCAGTGGCGGTGCGGCCCGCCTGGCCTCGGGCTTCGCCTTCGGAACTCTGGACTTCCACCACCGCCGGCCCAGCCTTTCTTCCCTTCTTTCCCCTTCCCTTTCCTCTTCCCTATAAAACTCCACAATTCCTCCCGCCACGGCCTTCTTTTTCCCGCTTCTCGCCCGCCGCGCACAGTTCCGCTCGGTCGCTCTTCTTTCTGCCGCTTTCGTCGCGTCGCCGTCGTCGTCGTTTTCAAAGTCCTCCTCGTCCTCACGCAAGATGCATTCGCAGGTCGTTATCATTGGTACGTGTTAACTTTGAGTCGAAGTAAGAGAAAACAACCTGTATGATCCGAGACTAACAATACAGGCTCCGGCCCCGCGGCCCACACCGCCGCTATCTACCTCGCGCGCGCCGAGATCAAGCCTATTCTCTACGAAGGTACGTGGTCCTGTCCGCCACCGGCTTTCTCCGGTGGAAGTCCGTTTGTCTCATCAATGATCAAGAACTAACAACCATCCCACAGGCATGCTCGCGAACGGCATCGCCGCCGGCGGCCAGCTGACGACGACTACCGAGATTGAGAACTTCCCCGGTTTCCCCAACGGAATCCTCGGCGCGGAGTTGATGGACAACATGCGCGCGCAGTCGGAGAAGTTCGGAACCGAGATCATCACGGAGACGATCAGCCAGATCGACCTGTCGTCGCGTCCGTTCAAGTACTGGACCGAGGACAACGAGGCCGACGAGCCGAATACGGCGGACGCTGTGATCCTGGCGACCGGTGCGTCGGCTAAGCGTATGCATATCCCCGGCGAGGACACGTACTGGCAGGCTGGAATTTCCGCGTGCGCGGTCTGTGATGGTGCTGTGCCGATTTTCCGAAACAAGCCGCTTGTGGTTGTCGGTGGCGGTGATTCGGCGGCCGAGGAGGCTATGTTCCTGACCAAGTACGCGTCCAAGGTCTACGTGCTCGTCCGTCGTGACAAGCTGCGCGCGTCAAACATCATGGCTAAGCGGCTGCTCGCTCACCCCAAGGTCGAAGTCCTCTGGAACAAGACCCCCGTCGAGGCACTTGGCGAGAACGGACTGTTGTCAAAACTGGTAATCAAGTCGACTATCGACGACTCGACCTCCGAACTTGCTGTCAACGGACTGTTTTACGCCATCGGACACGTGCCCGCGACTTCGATTGTCAAGGGCCAGGTCGAGACTGATGCCGACGGATACGTGGTTACCGTTCCTGGAACTGCGTCGACGTCGGTCAAGGGCGTGTTTGCTGCTGGTGATGTCCAGGATAAGCGATACCGCCAGGCCATCACGAGCGCGGGTACCGGCTGCATGGCCGCGCTCGAGTGCGAAAAGTTGCTCGCGGAGGAGGAGGACGAGTAATCGTTCGTTCTTTTGATGTCGTGCTTTTTTGTTGGTTCCCCCCGCTTATAGACTTCTAATGATGAAATGTTCCTTGTATTATTGTGGATTTTATTTTATGTATATGTCGGCTTTAAACTTACATCTGCATCACTCGGACTTTTGTTGATATGCTGGCCGTTGGTTCCTCGTGTGGGTTTCGCTTCTTGTGCATACTTCTGTTTTTGATATATGTATCGTCCTCTTAATTGCTGAGATATACTATTTGTTGAAGGTCGTCGTGCCGTGGTGCTCTTATAGATTTTGTATAGCTCGGTGCCTGCAGGTCGACTCTTAATAGATGGACTTACATTCCTCCTTTAGTAGACGTGTGCTTGGCACTTACTTTAGACTAATGCTTCATATTCCGTAATTGCTTAAGTTACGAGTACTTTCCCATCAGGGAAGGTCTTGAGATCGTGAGATTGTCTCGGAGTGGGAACCGAGGGCAGGGGTTAACCGGATTGGTGCGGCGAGCTCTGCTCGAAGTTCGGATCAGCCATCATCCAGAGAACTGAGTGTACAGTCACGACCTTTCATTCATCGGAAAATTTGCAAGCTTTATGCCGACAGCTTGTAATCTAAACAAGTGTCAAGTGACAATAGAGATCCGGCTATAGACTACCAGACCACCCGATTCTCAGAAAATGATCGAAGTCATCTGCAACGACAGGTACGTGCCGTCCTTACACTACCCTACACTACTACACAAGCACTATGTACTGACGAAAAGCTAGACTGGGGAAGAAGATCCGTGTTAAGGTATGCTATTGATTATTACGGAGGTTGGAAAACGGGGGATTAACGAGAAAAGTGTCTTGAAGACGACACGATTGGCGATTTCAAGAAACTGGTAGCGAGCCAGATTGGCACTTCATACGAAAAAATCAGTACGTCTTCTTCCTTCTTTTTCCCTGTTTCTTTTTGCTATTTGGTTGGATGAGAGCTAACGGAAGTAGTTTTGAAAAAAGGGTTAGTAGGCAAACAAACCACTCGACCAGCCGGACCGTGTTGGATTGACCGAGCGAAATAGGTACACGACGTTTAAGGACCACATCACGCTTGCGGATTATGAGATTCATAGCGGTATGAGTTTGGAGCTGTATGTAATTCATTTTTTTGTTCTGTTTGTTTGGCGAGAACGAGGGAGGAAAAAGAAGATGACGAAGAAGAGGAGCTGACGTATTCGATATAGGTATTACGCGTAAAGAAACGTAAAAAACTTGGCGGCGGAGGGATGTGGATGTATATTTATTAGTTTATCAACTAGCATGGCGCTTGGTTTCGTTTTGCTTTATTTATAATTCATTGTGATTTGTCAATCGTTCAGTTAAAACTCGTAAGCTGTATCAACTAAGTAGTAGAGACGGGAGGTCGTCCAAGTTAGTTAGTGTAAGTGTTGACCCACGCGACGCGTTGGGAGCACACGCAACCTCACACGGCACGTCGCGCATCAGCCATCCAACCCCCCTCCACGCGCTTCCCTCCCTCTATATACCCCCCTCCTCTTCTTTCTCTCTCCACACACACACATATCAAGAACTTGTTCCTTTATCTAGCCAACTCCGCCGAAATAAAACTTATCACCAGGACGTACCAAGGCAGATCCCGCGCGCGCAAAAAGTTCTAGATCACGCAAAGTGTGTGTCGGTCGGGTCGAAACCAGACCATGGCGACCAACATCACCACGATCCGTCTCGCGAAGGAGCTGGCCGAGATCCAGTCCGGGTCTGATTTATGTGAGTTTACTCTTTTCTCTATTGTTTAGTTTCTGTCAATACGTTCATTCGTGTTAGTTTGAGTGAGATGACTTGCGAGATGAGACTGACGCGGTGTATAGCGATATACGTGTGGTTCGACGAGCGCGACATTATGAGCGTGCGGGCGCTGATCGTGGGACCGCTTGAGACGCCTTATGAATACGGATTTTTTGAATTCGCAATGAAGTTCAGTCGAGGTGCGTTTTCTTCTCTTCCTTTTTGGTCTGTTTCGTATGTGAAAGAAGAAGCTGGGCTGACGGGGTGTATATGTAGAGTACCCGACGAAAGCGCCGCATGTTACTGCGTTGACTACGAATGGTGGCCGGACGCGGTTTAATCCGAATGTGAGTTTGGTTTGGTTTGGTTTCGAGTGGGGGGTTGGGAAGATGCGGGGAAGTTGTGGAAGTATGGAGAGAGAGAGATGGTTAACGCGGTTTTAGATCTACGCGGGCGGCAAAGTGTGTCTTTCGATTCTAGGGTGCGTTATTGAAACCGGTCACAAGACGAGAAGTTACTGACGACAAGAATAGAACATGGCGGGGCGAATCCGGCGAGCAATGGTCATCTGCACAGGGCGTCGAGTCCGTGTTACTATCAATACAAAGTCTATTGAGCGCGAATCCGTTTGAGAACGAGCCCGGGTTTGACGACGAGCGGCAGACGGCGCTGTATGCGAAGGAAGCGAAAGCGTATTGCAAAAAGATCAGGCACGAAGCGTTACGGATTTCCGTGCTGCAGAGGCTGGAGGAGTATCTCCACGTGCGGTTGAGTACGGGGCAGGTTATGAGTCCGGAGCCGGTTGATGGTGATGAAGAACAGCGACAACAAGATGGCGGTAGTGGTGGTGGTGGTGATAGTGCGCGGAAACCAGTCGCTGCGTTGAGTCCGTTTGAGGATCTGTGTAAGCGGTTGTTTATGTACAACTACGACGCTATAATGCGCAGCGTGAGCGAGGCCAGGAAAGAGGCCAAGGACGGTCCGTTTGTGATGATGCCGTTCGAAGGCGAGGGCAACTCGATGGCCGGGCGGTTCGGGTACGCCGAGATCGAGCGAAGGTTACGCGCCGTACGGGCCGCGCTGGACGCGGAGACCGAGCACTGGGCAGTCGAAGGCGCGGCGGCGGCGAAGAGCGAGCAGGGATGTGCGGCGAGCATGCAGTTACAATTTGAGCAGCTTTCGGCCGTGTTTGCGAACGAGTACGCTGGTGCCGTGTCGATTGAGTTGGTGGATGAGAATCCGTTTGTGTGGGTTGTCGTGTTCTTTGGACGGCCGATGACGAAGCTCGATGGAGGATTATTCAGAGCACGGCTTTGTTTCTCGACGCGTTTCCCGGACGAGCTGCCGCGGGCGAAGTTCGAGACGCCGGTGTACCACGTGAACGTGACAGGTGTGTTTACTACCTACTACAAGTGGCTTCAAAATTATTGGTCGATAAAGACGTAAAGCAAAGACTAACGCAACGAGCAGAAGACGGAATCCCGTACTACCAGGCCGCGAAGCCCGAAGACCCGCGGTCGCACGTGGAGGCCATGCTGGCGCTGCTGGAGCGGGACCAGATATCGCCGGACCCGCGGACGTGGATGAACGCGGAGGCCGCGAGGCAGTATTTTGGCGACGAGGGTGCGCAGCGCGAGTACAAGCGCGCGTTTCGGCGGATGGTGCAGCGGTCGGTTGAGTATTGATTACGACTTCTGTACCAGACTTCTGCAGAGTACTGAGAGAGAGAGGGAATATTGTTGCACAATTCTCGTGTTGTGTAGTCGACTGTACAGATGTGTTTTATATTCTGGAAGTGTTTAATGAGCTTTTCGCGTGCATGCAGCAGCTTGCATGCGACGTTTCTTTTCGATGATAAGCCATTCTACTCTACAATTGCGTATTGAATACACCACGAAGTGCCGACCGAGCCATTGCCGAAGCCGTCCAGTCTTTTCAGTCCAGGTCATAACTCTCATGAGAGTGAGTGCTCGGCTGCAGCACGCGCCATGCATCTCGTCTGGCATCTCGTCTGGCAGCTGGTCTGGTCTGGTCGGCGGTCTCGCCAAAGCCCACACGCAAGTGCCGGGGACGGCTAGCCATATCGCCAGCCAAGTAGTCGGGCGCCGTAGTCAGCCGGTTCGCAAAGGCAAACGAAGAAGCGAAGGCAAGACAGCCGCCGCGAACCGGCGAACCGAACCTTGTCTGCTGTACTAAGAGAGCGAGTGGAACCGGTTGCGCGGTGCGGCGCGGTTGCAGGTGGACCGAGAGTCCCAACTGGGAAGCGGCAAAACGTCTCGAGCCGGCGTTTTTATAAACAGACCGCTCTTCTCACTTCTCTCTTCACCACTTCCTCTTCTCACCTTCTACCTGCTGGAGCAATCAATTGCATCTCCAACTACCTCTGCACAATGGCCGAGCCCGCTCCGCGCCAGCTCACGCGCGCGTTCTCGCGCAGACTGCGCCGCAGCCTGACCTTCTCGCGGTCGTCCTCTGCCTCCACCACATCAGCTTCTTCGCCTACGTCTCCTACTTCCTCACCCTCTACCTACCACAACACCCTCGACCACCTCCCCTCGCGTCGCCACGCCGCCTCCGTCGGCTCCCTCGACAGCACCTACGCCTCGTCCTCGCTCTCACTCACCCTCTCCTCCGCCTCCACAGACCCTTCATCGCCCGCTCTCAGCCTCTCATCCCCAACCTCACCGTCATTCGAGCACGACTCATCGTTCTTCGAGACCTTCCCGATCGCCGAATCTAGTTCCACCGAAGACGAACAAGAGCAAGCCCGAGACTTGGGGCCTGTCGATAACGAGATCGCGGCGGACGAGATGGCACGACGGATATTGGAGCAGGTGACTGTTCTCGAGCAGACGCAGTGCGACACGGACGAGTGGTACATCTAGTCTGTTTACTCTACATTCACATTTGCACCGGCGGACATTTAGATTGGCAGCATTTTTGTTATGATTGCGCGGAGCCGCGGTCGGCGTTTTACTTTTCTTTCATTCTTTCATTTTCTCGGTCGTTTCACGTTTGTTACAGTGTTGTGTTATACTAGGCGTTGGTAGGATAGGATAGGACGGTGTATGAATTACTAGACTGCACGATAGAGGTTACTCAGTAGACTTACTTCTTTAACAACTGTCCATTCAATCAATTCTCCGATTCCGGCCGCTGTCGGACCACAGCAGATTCTCGTTAGCTGTCGAACCTGACAGCTCCGTCGTCAGTTGTAGTCTCGGAGAATTTTGACTTTCGAGCTGCAGAAAGGGCAACGCCCGGAGGCGAACTCTGTTTAGAGTTCGCAGTAAGGTTCCAAACAAAGTTCAAACTAAGTTCGCGTCTGGACCCTTCAAAACTCTAAACAAGAAACTCTAAACAGTCTGAAGCAGCCACGGCGCGCCGAAAGCGGCCTAGCGCGCTCCGGCCTGCAGCTGCGCAGCTGAACTGATTCCGCAGTCGACCAGTTACAAGAGACGAGATAACTGTCTAGACTCGATTCGTGTAGATAGATGATGATGTTATTGCTTTTGCTTTTGATATATCGGACCAGTCGTAACGTGCAGCGTATCGTACAAATGAGAAACAAACAAATTAAAACACCAGATATCGTAACTGTCGCTTGTACCACCCGAGAACCTCTCGCCAGCCCAGCCAGCCAGCTGCAATCAGCCAGCCAGCCAGCCAAGCTACAGAGACAGGAAATCAACACCCTCCCACTCGGCGCCCGAAAGCACCTCTTCCCACGTACAATCCCGGCTCCAGACCTCCTGCAGCACCGCCCTCGCCGTGCGCCAGCTGCCGCTCAGCGTGAGCTCGTACACCTTATCGATCCGGCTGCCCAGTTTCGCGCGCGCGTCGTCGCCCTTGAGCTCGCACCCGACTATAAACACGGGCCAGACCATCTGCCGGTCCGAGTCGCCCGCGGGCTCGAGCATGTCTTGCAGCTTTGTAAACTCCTCCGTCGCGGCAGCGATCCGCCGGCCTGAGGGGTCCATGCCAGTCGACCGCAGCAAAAACACAGTCGCGGCCTGCGCCCAGCACTGCGCGCCGACGACGTGCTGCACGTAGCTGTACGACGCGTGCCCGTCCCATTTCCGGAGACAATTGTACTCCCGAATCACGCGCTCGATACTGCTGACCTGCTGCTGCATCTCGGCAAGCGACATCGTCTCTGGTCGGTATTTCATGGTATGCCGTAAATGGCACGTGTCTGAGATCGCGAGCATGATGTCGTCCGGACAGCCCATCACCCCTTCGACGCCCGAGTCCGCCGCCGACAGCGGGAAGAAATACCGGCCAGACAGGTGCGGCGCGCGGTAGTCCTTCGCGGTCGCGGACAGCAGGATGTCGTACCACGCAAACACGCGAAACAAAAACATGCCGTTCGGCGCCGACAGCACGTCGCTCGCGAGGTCGCGGTCCGCGATAATCGAGTTGAACGCCGACAGGTGCGACCGCACGGTCGCCGACCGACCGGTGTCGAGGATCTCGAACGTGATGAGGAAGTAAATCACAGTCAGCACCGCGACGCCGAGCCCGCGGTTCGCGCGCGGCGCGTCCGGCGCTGTAGACCACACTTGCGCGAGAATCTCGCCAAGATGGTTGATTGTGCGGGAGTGGTATTCGAGTCCGATCGCGTAATAATGCTCGTGGTTCTGCCGGGCGGCGCGGTGCACGCTCGCAAGACACAGAAACGACGAAAGTGCCAAATCATGTGTGCAGTACGTGATTGCGAGACCAGCTAAAGGCGAATTGGTCAGGTTGTCGAGCAGCGGCGCCACGTCGGTGAAGTAGTATTGCAGCAACTCCTGTTCCTCGGGCTTGATGCTCCAAAACATGCCCAACTCAACCCCCGGCGACACGGCCGCTAACGCCGCCGGCGGTGTACCAGCCGGCGCATGTCGCGGTCGCGTAGCTTGAGGCGGCGCGAGGGTCTGATGAAGTGCTCTGGACGCGGGCACAAACTGCGAGAACGGGTCCTGCGACGGCTCGTCCTTGACGGGATCGAAGTAGATATCAGTAGCCGGCGTCGAGGTTGACGAACTATCCGACGGCGACTCGCGGCTCGTGTAGTTGAATTGAGATTGTGAATAGGACTGTTGTAATGATGTTTGTAGTGGTGGCGCGGAAGTAGGCGTGAGAACAGGAGGCGCGGCCATGGCCGAGGGACCGAGTCCCGGTTCTGGCTTGATTGCTGGTTTCACGTCGTCCTCGGTCCGCACGCGTTTCTTGCGCGGCCGCTTCGCCGAGTCCATGCCGCTCTGCGCGACGAACCGGATTTCCTTGTTTGGCGTCGTGATGGACGGCGTATTCGTCGCAGATGTAGTTGACGAGGTTGACGAGGATGCCGCCGCCGCCGCCGATTGCGGCGCGACAGGCGTGAGAATCGCGACGTCGACCGCCTGCCCGAGCACGCCCGTTCCCGGCGGCATATTAGTCCCCGCCCTCGCAGCCAAACTCTCACGCAGCCTCGGCCGTCGTCGGAACCCGACGACCGGCCGGCCCCGGTCGTCGATATGGATCCCGGACGCGACGTGCCGCGAGTCGTCGACGTCGAACGAGAGACGCATGTCGTACCCTTCGCAGTGGCGATTGTTCTTGGTGCAGTTCAGGCAGAACGGTTTCGCTTCGTCGCATTTGCGGCGGCGCGCTTTGCATGTCCAGCAGCCGGACCGCACGCGCACGATTTTCTGCTGCGTCGTGGTTGCCGCGGTTGCCGTTGTCGTCGGCGGGGCCGGCGCGGGCGGTGGCGGGTCGGGGTTTGCGGGTGTTGTGCCGGCATTTGGGTTCGCGACGGCGGGCGTGCTGGAGTTGAGATGCAGTTCAGAGGACGTAGTCGTGGTCGTAGAGCTAGAAGTACCAGCGGCGACATTACTCGTGGTGAGTACCGCCGCGGTCGTCGACGAAGACGAAGCCACGAGCGCCGGCGCCGCGGGCCCGGCGTCCGCGAGGAACTGCGGAGCGAAGAACTGGTGAGGCGCGGCCATTGGGCCGGAGAGCACGGGAGGCGGCCAGGCGGCGGGGATGTCCAAATACCAAAATGGCCAGAGGGGGGGTGGAGACAGAAGGGGGTGGAATCGGGGGTGAGAAGGGGTCGTGGAGTGAGAAATTGAGAATTGCGACTGAGCTCAGCTCGAGGCGCGCGGGAAGCCAGCAGCGCACGGCCGCGCGCGATTCGGCGCGGATGCGGCGCAACTGCGCAAACGCCGTGGCTGGCGCTAGTGCGCGCCGCGGGTGACTAAGCCGTCGCCATGGCAACGAGTAAACAGTACTGTTTTCTGCCCTCTTCTGCGCTAATCAGTCCACTCCCTTTCTCCGCTCTCTTCTACTACTCCCTTCTACCACTCCCTTCTACCACTGCCCCTACTAGCAACTACCCTCCCTCACTACCCCCGTACGTTGCCCGTTGGGCAGACGTACGGGCGGGCTGGCCGCTGGCTGCTGCGCTGGCCGTGGCGGCGGCCTGTGCAGGCCAGCGCTGTCCGCGCGCCGCCACGTGCGCCCGCCCGGGCCGCCGTGCGATAGCTGCTATCACCACTCCACCCTGTTTCTGTCCTACTTCTTTGCTCTACTCTCTACTCTCTATTCTATCCTACAATCGCTTCTGCTTTCTGCTTTCTAGCTGAATAGTGTAAGTGAACCGCAATCACACTGATACTCCTGCCCGAAGCGAACAAACGTCAGCCCTCGGCTGCCGCTGCCATATCTGTTAAATCTGTCACGCCAAAGCCAAAGCCAAAAGCAATTCACTCAGACCTCCTCCTCCTCGTGTGATGTGATCTGCTCTTGTCATCATCGTCGTCTTCCTCGCTTTCGGCATACGAGGCGTAGCAGCCGCGGCTTTTCTGAATTCTATTCGATACCTGAACTATGAACCACGCCCTGCCAAAACCAAAACAAGCTACAGTGGCGTTCGTTCCATTGTTCCACCACCCGGGCATCTTTAATCTCTACCTGAAGATCCGCTCCACTACGCTGGAAACCAGCCCCATCCCAGGTTTTACTAACTCCCCGCAGTCTAGTTGTCACAATCCCAAAACCTCACATTTCTCTTCCCTCTTCCCTCTTTACACTCATCCTCCGAGACAATACCCCTCGCCCACGCACGCGTCCGGCATCCGCGTTCCGCAATCCGTCCGCTGGCCCGCACGCGACGCACGCGAGCAATAGCCGAACCGAACCCGTCGACCGAGAATGCCGACGGATGCCAGGCCGGTTGTGATCTATATATAGGCAATATCCCGAAGAAAAAACTATCGCCGCGAACGTAAAACTCGTCGCGAACGTGAGCGTTGGGTTTGATGACGCTGGACTACCCCCACCCTCCACGTGGCCATGAACTCTCGCCCACCCTTTGGGATTTGTTGTCTAAGACCTTCATTTGCTCTGATAAACGAAGATGCGATAATTTAAGCAAGTGAGGTATATTATAGAATAGACATTTATGCAAGGTCGCAAGCCTTTTTTCTGCCAGAATGGGCAATACGCTCGCTCAACTCTCCTTCAATGCTGGCATTCCAATTCCCTCATCCATTCCGACTTCGCTGCTTCCGGGAATAACCTGAGCGATGATTGACCATGTCTTTCGACTTTAGATGGAATGGCTTCCAACCCGAAGCATCCAGCGCGCTAGTCAGACTCGTCTGCCCTCTCCGCCAACTTGTAAGGGATAAAAACCAGCCTTCACTGTATATGTACAAGTCATCGGCATCTTCAATTAATTGTACCAATATTTTCCACTTCGGTCGCTTCACTTTTCACCGATTCGGTCGATTTAGTGTACTCCGTTTCGTACAATTCAACTGACTCGGGGTCTTCTTGATCCGCATAGACGACTGGATAGAGATGGTTTGAGACAACACTGGAATAATGGATACTGATGCAAACTGCAAGTACCTTAAGTCTTGGTAAGCCGTAGACGTCTGCAATCTGCATTCACAGACGATTGAATCGGGGAGCGGAAGTGTTGTATGGCCAATCGACTTACTGGCAAACTGGCAGCTTCTGAGCTTAGTGACAGCGTTCAGCGCAACTCAAGGCTTGAATGCTCGGAGTGACTGGCAAATTAGCGATAATGGTATCCGGCAAGAGCTCCGAAGCTTGAACTATATCTTTCCTACGGCTGCTCTCATCTCCTGCGTGCAGACCACCGTCTACAACCAAGACAAATATGGTTCGCGACAACAGATTTCGCTGTGGCCTAAAATCGACAAGCGCTCATGGTCACGTGAAATTGCTTATGTCACGTGTATTTAAGTTATGAAATTTCATAAATTACATGCTGATGGCCAGATGCTAAAGGTCGTGAGGATCCAGTGAAGATGGGCAAGCCCGGCAAACAAAGCAACAAGCCCGCGAGCAAATCTCGCGGCGGCGGTGGTAGCGGCGGCGGTCGCTCGCGAGGCGGCAAAGCCTGGACGAGCGGGTCGCGCGAGACAAAGTACCACAACCACCAGTACGCGCAAGATTCAGATAGTCTTCCTACCGATCCCTCGTCCCAGACCGACTCACTTGCGGCCGCGGCCGCGGACAAGATACCTGTGAAGACCGCGATGTGGGATTTCGACCAGTGCGATCCGAAACGGTGTAGCGGCAAGAAACTGGCGCGACTGGGACTGATCCGGAACCTGCGCGTCGGGCAAAAATTCTCGGGGCTTGTGATTAGCCCCAACGGGAAAGTCCCCGTGTGCCCCGACGACCGCGAGATCCTGGAGCAGCATGGCGCGGCCGTGGTTGAATGCTCATGGGCGCGGATATCCGAGATCCCGTGGTCGCGAATCGGCGGGAAACACGAACGGTTACTGCCCTACCTCGTGGCCACGAACCCGGTCAACTACGGCCGGCCGTGGAAGCTCAACTGCGTGGAAGCGTTGGCTGCGACGTTTGCGATTGCCGGGCATGACGACTGGGCGGATCGGATTATGGCGCATTTTTCGTGGGGCGCGGCGTTTATGAAGGTTAATGGCGAATTGTTAAAGGTTTATGCGGCGTGTTCGGACGCGGAGTCGGTTGTGAAGGCGCAGGAGGCGTGGTTGGATAAGATTGAAAAGGAATATGTCGATCGCGAGGAGAAGAAGGCTAGAGGGGATGTTGATGATATTTGGTTATCTGGCAACGTCAACCATCTTAGTATCCAAGACAGTGAAGAAAGTGAAGAGGAAAGTGAAGAAGACAGTGAAGAGGAAGAAGAGAGCGAAGAGGAACCAGGAAGTGAAGAGGAAGAGGAAGAGGACAAAGATGAGAGTTCAGACCAGGACCTGTAATATATCTAGACTATGTACAAAAATTACTCCTACACCCAAAAAAATTACGATTGCTGCTCCAACTTCTTCAGCAGATCAAGCTGCTCCTGCGTCTTCTTCTCGTCCTCCTCAACCACATCAATAACCTCCTGCGCCCTCCACATGCCCGAATACACGCCGCCCTGCTTTCCAAGCAACTCCGCATGCGTACCAATCTCAGCCATCTTGCCGCCCTTGAGCACGACAATAGTGTCAGAGTCCAACACGGTTCTCAGTCTATGCGCGATGAACACAGAGGTCTTGCCCTGTTCTCTGACAATCCCGTTAATATTCTGCATCAGGGACTGCTCCGTATGTGTATCCAAAGCCGACGTAGCCTCGTCAAAGAACATAATCGGCGCATTCTTCAGAATAAGCCGAGACACCGCTAATCTCTGCTTCTCTCCGCCCGAAATCATCATCCCGCGTTCACCCACTTTGGTCTGCCATCCTTCCGGAAGGTCATCAATCAGCTTGTCAATCTTCGCCCGCTCAGCTGCCGCGCGCACTTCGGCATCAGTCGCATCCATGCGGCCGTACCTCACATTATGCTCAATCGTATCGTTAAACAGCGGTGTATCCTGCGGCACTACGCCAATCGCGCGTCGCAAACTCTCTAAACTCACATCCCGAATATCCTGCCCATCAATCAACACGCGCCCACCCTGAACATCATAAAACCGGAACAAAAGTCGCAAGATAGTCGACTTTCCCGACCCAGATGGGCCAACAATCGCAGCTTTGAGACCTCCGGGGATAGTGAACGACGCGTCGGTCAGGATCGGCCGGTCGGGATGGTACCCGAACGTGACGTTGTCAAACGTGATGTCTCCCTTTTTCAGCACCAGGTCCGGCGCGCCGGGCTTGTCGACAACCGACACGTTCACCTTCTGCAGATTGAATAACGTCTCCATGTCAAGCAACGACTGTCTCAGCTCGCGATACACGGTACCCAAAAAGTTTAATGGCACAGACAGCTGGAAAACAAGCTGGTTCACCATCACGAGATCACCAACCGACAGACTTCCGTCCATAACGCCCTGTGCAGCCATATACATCATACCCGTCAACGCGCTCGAGAAGATCACGTTCTGTCCCGAATTCAAGTATGACAGCGACGTTGCAATTTTAATTGACGACTTCTCGTAGTCGCCCAACGCCTGGTCGTACATGCGCGCCTGGTATCCCTCGTTGTTGAAATACTTTACAGCTTCGTAGTTTATCAGCGAATCCACTGCGACCGTTGCAGCCCGATTATCGGCCTTGTTTGCGTCTTTCCGGAATTGCGTACGCCATGCCGTAGTCTTGATTGTAAACAGCGTATACGCTAGCATCGTGAAGAACGTAACCGCAGCAAACTGGGATCCATACGAGTACGTCAACACTCCGCAAACCATCGCAATCTCAAGCGTGATTGGCAAAACATGGAAAATCATAGACGACAGCACAAAACTGATTCCCTTCGTACCGCGATCAATCGCGCGAGACAGTCCGCCGGTCTGTCGCGACAGGTGGAAATTCAAATCAAGCCTCATCAGATGCTGAAACACGTCCAACGCAACCGACCGGATCGCGCGCTGCGCGACGCTAGCGAAAATCGCGTTCCGAAGCTCGCCAAAGAGCGTAGACCCCATTCGCGCAAGACCGTAGCCGACCACAATCGCGCCGGCGACTGTCCATAACGTGCCTCCGTATCCGACGAAATCAATGTTCATGGCGTCAATGATCTCTTTAAAGTAAAACGGCACTTGCACGTTCAGCACTTTCGCCGCAACTAGCAGCACCAACGCAATCACGACTCGAGTCTTCACTCCAATTTGCCCCTAAATGCTTTAACATTCTACTCTCTTTGTTTCGCCAACACTCGAGAACTTACCTTGGGCCACAGATAATGCACCATCTCCTTCATAATTGCCCAATCCGCGCTCCTCTGCGACTTCACCGACACCGCTTTCTCCTCCAGCACGTCCGCCGGCTTCTCTTTCTCGGTCTTCTTCACCGGCTCTGCTTTAGCCTCTTCACTCGGCGCTGACTGAGGTGCGCTGAAGTGGAAACCACGGGTGACTAAGCCGAATCGGTCCGCCGAAACCACAGCAGCACCGCCAGTTTTTGATGCTGAAGAGGGTATCGTCCTTGACTTTGCCAGCCCGCCAAAAAACAGCCGTACTCCGACACAATTGGCGTCGCTAGTGCCCACTCTCGCCCAGACACGAGCTCCTGATCCAAATGCCGCGGGACCACAACCAACACCAGCGGCCAGTCCCGCGTACACCCGCCGCGACAACGGCGCTTGCACAGTGCGCAGCAGCGCACACGGAGACGACCACGACATCTTCTCCGCTAGAATCGCGTAAGAACACCCACTAAACTGAGGCGGGGCGCGCGAATTGCAGGTTTGTAGGGCCTTTGTCGGAGGTTATAATTCCTGTCTGGACCGCGCCGGTTACGGCGATGGCGGAATATTTCGTGTTTTCAAGATCACGTGGTCAAAGCTGACGACACGAGACCCGCGTTGTTTTGATTCCTGCATGCGGGAAGTGCGGGAAGTGTGGAAGAACCCGGTCGTCAACTGTTAGTTGACCGGTCAGTGGCTGAAAAGAGAGGTTCATGGCAGCAATGTGATATAGAATAGCTATAGTCTATTGACACTCAAATTTACCCAGTACTGAGTCTTGCCCTTGGCTCTTGAATGCTCTTGCTCGTCGAGAGCTGAATTGCGCTTGATTTCCCAAGTCCCAACCTCGTCTGCGTCTCAGAAATACCGTTTATTTGACAAAAAGATCTAATAACTTGCTGTTCTCACTATTGTTCAATATATTCTGTGTGTTTTTCTAGACTGCAGACCAGGACGAGTCACCCACTGAACGCGGTGGCAAAGCTTGTGTTGTTTATTGTGTTGTTTATTGCTCGATAAATTGCTCGTCTGCGGCGGACGCGACACGCGAGCAATTTCCCTGCAAAACGGGCGGCCTGGGACGGATGCCCCGCGTCTCGACGAAGCAGCACACAAACCACCAACGCATCGTCGTTTGCGCGCCTAAGGCCTATGTCGAGTTTTGGTGCGGTGTCTATTATAACAGAGTGCAGCTCATCAAGGGAGACAGACAAGACCTGCGTGAACAGTGCAAGATGGAAGCGAACACGGTGGTGCGCTAACTAGCCTTGGCATGCTGTCAACAACACCGCGACTCGGCGTGGACTGTTTTGGCGTTTTGACTGTTGTTGTTATTGTGCGCGTATATGGAGCGTTCTCGTGGGGCGCACATATAAACAACTCCATACCCCCCTCCTACTCCGCTTCTCCCCTCTCTTTTCAGTCATACCACACAAGCAGCAATGGAGCACAACCACATGTCGACTTACACTTCAAGCATGGCCAGCAATTCAGGCATGGACATGGACATGGGAACAGGCCACAACCACGGCGGAATGGATATGGGCGGCGATGCGTGCAAGATGAACATGATCTTCAACTGGGACACCAAAGATGTTTGTGTGGTCTTCAACTGGTGGCACATTCGCGGTCCGGTCTCGCTTGCATTTACGGTTATTGGAATCATTCTCATTGGCATCAGCTTCGAGTTCCTGCGAATGATCGCCTCGTCTCCTGCGATCACCAAGACCCCGGAATCAGACCCGCTGTTGGACCTCGATGAGCCAGACGAGACCCGCTCAGCCGCCTCTGTCTCGCTTATCGATATCGAGCAACACACAAGCATGCATAAACCACGACTCAGCATTTCCTCGTTTGCCAGCAGCTCTATAACCCTGAGCCAGTACGGAGCCATCATCTCAGAAGCAGGCCGCGCTGGTATGCTGAAGCCAGCCATGAGAAAAATCCTTCGCTCGTTTCTTTACGCTTTCCTTGTCGTATACTCGTTCTTTATCATGCTTGTTGCTATGACCTATAATGTGAGTTCTCCAAGTATCCTATTCCATTTCGTTAATTGCTAATTCTTTTTCTCAGGGCTGGATCATTATCACAATCGGCGTCGGCGCGTTTATTGGAAACATCTGCTTCGGCGACATTTTCTCAAGCAGTCCACCAAAGGGCATGTCATGTCACTAGGCTTTTTCTTCTTTTATATCATTTGGTATTTTACCTCTCTTCTCTTTGGTTTTCGTGGGGTCGTGTTCTTTGCATTGTGGTCTGCATTGTGGTCGGATGGGTGGATGGTTCTAGTATGATTGCTCAAAGCTCTTTTGTAATTTAATTTGACGGAGCGTCTTCGCATCAAATATATGAATATGATAATATGAAATATCCCGAGACTCGCCATGAATTTGTGTATTCGCAAGCCGCATCTGTCGCTTGCAACTTAAAGCACGGTCATAAATGGGATGATTTCACCCGCTCTCGAGCAATACGATCACTCTCTTCAACTGCTGGCAGCCCCCATTCCCTCATCCATTCCGACTCCAGCACCTGCTGCGCGGTCGCTCTTTCTTCCGGTCTGTAAACCATCATCGACCGAATCATCGCCTCGAACGCCGACTTCTCACTCTCCGTCAAGGTACCCGAATTATATTTAGCCCGAGGCTGTGTTATGCTGAAATCGAACCTCTTGTCCCACGTCCCGCGCGTTTGTCGAGTCGGGATAAGCTCTCCCTCCTCGGTAAACCATTCCGGTCTTGCATCCCACTTCTGCCACCACTCGGGGGGTAGAACGCCCAAGACCTGAACGAGATTCGCAATGAGATTATCATAGGTCCAGATCCAATCTCCCTGCAATGTATGACTGCCATAGATCGCATAAATACAGCAGGCAAGTGACCAAATATCCGAGGGGAATGAAAGCGGCTCGTCAGAAAAACGAGATTCGGGTGCCCTATACTCCAGGGGAATATGCGAAGCTTTTCTGCAAGTCTTGTGCGGGTCAAACGCTTCTCCAAAATCGCAGAGAACAATCCGGTCATCTCCTAATAAAACTTCGCCGTTGCCGTCGCCAGCAACAAACGCACTGGTATAGAACACTCGTTTGGGCACGCCACTCGCCAAGGGCTCTCTATCGTAGCGAACAACGGGTTCCGGGCATGGATCGCCATATTTCTTGTATAGTTCTGGTACGGAATATTGATCTATAGATTTAGGAAGTTGAAGTAAAATGTTCTGCAGGTGAAGATCTGGCAAGAAATGTAGTTAGCGTTAGGAAGTCCATCTGGCTCCAATAATAAGATTACATACCACCGTGTACAATGTCCTGGCTATGCATCAAGGCTACCCCACGAATAAGCTGAGCAATTATTGATCGCGTAACTTTAAGCTGGAAAGGTCTCCCAATCTCCATAGCTGCAAGAAGACTCTTCTGCGCGGGCGGAGTGACAATACACTTGTGCTTCCCATTCGGTCCGTTGATCCAGAACTCGTCAATGACAGGTAAAACAATCTCAATGCCGGATCCGGACTGCGCGCTGTCCAGCATACGCATAAAGCTAGCCTCGGGTGTGCTGGAGCTGATATCATCAGTGACAACCTTCATTACGACGTATTTATTCATTTGTAAATCACGCGCTAACCATACTATCGAGTATCCTCCGCATCCAAGCTTGTAAACCAGTCGATATCGCCCATCGTTTAGCTCATCGTCAACTTCCAACGGATGGTAACCCCCCGCACAGTAGTGGTACAGGTTTTCTACTTCTTCAATTTCCCTGTACAGCGGTCTGCGTCTGAAAGATTCCGATTCGCTGAAATCATGTTCCGAATCGCTGAACTCATGTTCCGACTCGCTGAACTCATGTTCCGATTCACTGAGAGAGAAATTATGGGCGTTCAAGACCGTAGGGTAGACAGAGTCCATCGTTCTTCGAAAATAGAATTTGATAAAAACAAAATTGTATGTACTATTATATCTATAATTCTATATGACAATTACTATATGTAATGCAAGTATGAAGTACGGCTGTACGGGTATAAATGTCTGAATATAGAGACTCTTAAATATTGATCAGACCAGGGAGTGAAAATCTGCCAAATGTTGCAGGCCGGCTTATTTTTATCAGGGCGGCGTGTAAATACCTGTAAACTTAAAGACGTGGGAGTCGATGGCCGCCGAGCCGCAGGGTCAGGGTTTTCAAGCAAACGGCACGTGATCCGTCTAGACTGCGAAAAGCGTAATTGAGGCCGAAACGGGCATAGTTACTTACTCCCAGCACGCGTCGCTTCGACATATTTCACCACCGTTTCCGCTCCTTTTTTTCGTGTTTTGGCCAGAACATATACCGCACAAAAGATGGACATGGACCACGGCGGCATGGATCACGGTGGCATGGACATGGGCGACGATCCCATGCCTGCCATGTGCAAGATGAACATGCTCTTCACCTGGGACCCGCAAGACGTGTGCGTCGTGTTCCGCTGGTGGCATATCCGCAGCACGACTTCTTTCATCGTCTCGCTTCTCGCGATCCTGCTCATTGGCGTCGGCTACGAATTTCTTCGAATGCTTGCGACATCTCAAATTCTCGGAAAATCCTCAGACAACAGTATCCTGCTCGATCTCGACGACGATTCTCGACGGAGCGTGGGCGCGGACGACGATGATGATCGGATTCCAGACAGCGACCCGGGTATCACACTAGACGATCTAGAGCCCTCATTCACACGCTCTAGTTTCAGCTCTTTTAGAAGTTCCAATACGTTCAGCAATTACCGGGCCATCGGACGAGCGCAACTCGAGCAATTTCCCCGCGTCGTCCGGCGGTATCGGAAAGTCCTGAGGTCACTTTTATACGCGGTACTCGTCATTTACTCGTTCTTTATTATGCTCGTCGCGATGACCTACAATGTAAGCTCTCTTTTCAGATTATACTTCTTTCTGTATTACTTGACTAACGCTGTTCAGGGCTGGATTATCCTTGCAGTCGGAGCGGGCGCGTTCATCGGCAATATTCTCTTCAGTGAGCATGATTTTGCGGCATCTACAAAGTCCATGTCGTGTCACTGATTCTGCCGCGTGTTTTATTATCATTTGTCTGGTGTCTGTCTCGGTCGTGGTTTGTATCGGTTTTTTGTAATATATATTAGCCTTTGTGTGAAGTTGGCGTTTGAAATCGATCTCAGTTTAAGAAAGCATATATAATCTATTATGCACAAAGATTTTCCAGAATCCTAAAAACAAATGCGTTCTTCTACTTCTCAAACTCTTTGAAAGAGTTCACGCTCCGAAACTTAACATCACCATTCTCCACCGTCACGACCTTCAAGTGTCCTCCATTTGAAGCATTTCCCTCTCTCACGTTTTCGATTCTGCCTTCCGTCTCCGCCAAAGTAGGAGTCGCAGCAGCAGCAGATACGCCAGTCGCAACAGGCGCAAAGGACGCTGGTTGAACCGTGGCTGATTCGTAGACCTCCTTAGCTTCAGAAGCGGAGATGATATCCTTTAGTCGTGGTGCGCGCGATTGGATCAAAATGGTGGCCGGTCCCTGGAATCGAAGGAACAGCTCGTCGCCCCAAATAAACGTACGCACGAACGTCTTGGTCTTGTACCATGAGCGGGACAAGAACCGAGCAACGCCTGTTTGCTGCAGAGACTCTAGAAACGACGGAGACGAGGCGACGGTTAGGCTGGTCGGCTCGGCGGCGGTCGAATCGGGCGCGGCGGGTGAAGCAGTGAATCGGGAGAAGAAAGACGGAAGGGATACTTTAGGCACCTGTAACCGCATCCGCGAGTGTCGTAGCCGATAGGCCTTGGGCTTCTGTGCCGGAAGATTGGACGTGTACGCCAACACATGAGCCGGATGTGCCACGAACTCCTCGCTGGCGTCCTGCAAGGTAACCTGGTATATTTGGCCTTTACCAACCACGGCCATTTCACCTCGTCCAGACAAAACAGTGTTACCCCATCGAGAGAGTGAAAGTGAAGGTACAAGCTTGGGCTTGACGGTTAATGTTGAGCCAGTCCATGCGAGTAAGGCGTTCCGCTGGGCGAGAGTCCAGTCGATGCGACCATCGAGGGAGACGACTGCAAATGTGGTCTGAGCAGTGCCAGATTTGGAGGTGATGAGAGCTGTGAGGGGGGTTGTGCTCGTGATCTGTGGGAATTCGTCAGTAAGACTATTGGCTTTGCGGGAACTGTAAATAGGATCTTACCTTTTGGTACAAAAATGGAATTCCTGCAAGCGCACGTACTGTGGGTTTTAAGATGGAAAGGGTAGATGTGACCTAGAGCCTAGTCAGCGACAATTGCCAATAACTAGAACCAAAGCATAGAAACATACGTCCTCCAGACTTCCGTTGACTCCTACCAGCGTTCCTCTCCGCGTAAACAATGTCGAAGACGCCGGCAGCGACACGTTCAGCAGACTTGCAGGAGTTCCAAGAACTTCAAATTTTGGCACTGTATCTCTCGTTAGTCTCGGATCATACTCAGTTCCGCAAAACTCGTCGCAGTGCCTGATTTGTTCGTAGCAATCCATGCAGCCGGAACCAGCAGACACAACTACAACCAGCCTAATTAAACAATTAAAAAAGGAAACATACGTGACGGAAACGGCCCATCTCCGCTAATCTGCGGAATATCTTTGATATGTTCAGACACGTCCATCGACAAGGGAATCGACGCGGTCGGCGACTGCGCAATGTGCACGTTCCGAAGCGCGACAGCGGCCACACGGCGGCTGTTCGCGCCAGCGCAAACTGCGCGAGACCGCTGCGACACAGAATGCAGTGTCTGGTACTGCGCAGCGGGCGCAGAACGCCAGCGGGATCCGACCATTGCTGCGATGATGGGGTAATTGGGGTGTGGAGGATGGGGAACGGGATCGATAGTTTGGTCGAGAGTTCTTGATATTCGGGATGCGCGGCGCTCTCGAGACACGTAAAAAATCAAAGTCGAGATCGATCCACGCTGAACAACGTAACAGCAGCCAGCGCAATCAAGGACCGCCTAAATATAAAGCTCCAGATTACTCGGTGGAAATCAGCCAGCTTGTTAGCAGCTACATGTACTAGTGTATTGTTGTATGTCTTTAATTATGTCTAAGTGCACTACATAGCTCAAACCAACCCAAATCTAACCCCCTCCAAATGAACCGAGTGACATCAACGACTGACATGAATGTACTCTCTCTCACGCTTCCGCTCCGCAAGGGAGTCCGGAGCGACATCCTGGAAAACGTTGCCACGCATGTGCTTGACGTACTGTCCGATGTAGTCCTCGAGCTGCTCGGGTTTCATGCCAAGGTCCGCAAACGTGAGCGCGGTCTTGTCGACCTTCTGGTCGATCGTCATGCGCTCAACCTCGTCCGCGCAGCTAACCGGCCACCACAGGTATTTGTTGAGAGCCTCAGAGACAGTGGCGTATAATTTTTTGGGAAGGTTGATCTGCGGGTACCGGATCAGTGCCTCGACTTCACACAGACGACGGACCTGGTCCATCGTGAACTCGTGCTGGCCATGCAGATCATAAGTCTTTCCCGCCGTGCTGTCGTCGAATGCAATGTTATGCAAAGCTTGTGCGACGTCAAAGACATGTACAGGCCGAATGCGCTGCTGGTTGTGGTTGACCACGTACTGCGGCCAGTTAATAATTTTCTTCACGACCTTGTCCTCCTGGCCGATCATAGGCGCCGGGCGCACGATGGTGGTGCCAGGGAAAATTTCCCGCGCAACCTGCTCGGCTTCATATTTTGTCCGCAGGAACTCGGACGGCGAGTCCGGTGACGCGTCGTGTGAAGACACCTGGATGAAGCGGTCGACGCCGAATTTGGCGGCCGTGCTGGCGATACGACGGGTGGTTTCGACGTTGACGTCGTAGAAACTGAAGAGCTTGGTCGGGTAGTTGCGGCCAATCAGGTTGATCACAATGTCCGAGTTCTTGATCGATTCCTCGACTGACTCCATGTTGCGGATGTCAAACTCGACAAAGTTGACGACGCCGAGGTCACCTGTGACCTTCAAGAACCGCTTGTTCATTTCCTCGCGGAACGGGACCATGACGATCGTTCCCTCGCGCGCTTATTCCGATTAGTCTTTCCGCTGAATAACTATGCAGAGATGTATTGCAATTGCGTAACTCACCGAGCTTGGAAACAACATATCTGCCGAGGAAACCGTTCGCGCCAAAGACAGTCGCTACCCGACCGGTCCGCGACGATCTGCCACCGGGACCAGAGCTGATGACGGGCTTTCCTGAGAGCGTGATTGCAAGATCATGCGCATTACGCGTCATGACGACCACAGCTGGGGGGTTGTTAGCATTTCAGTTCATGAACAACGACCTGTTGAAGTGGTCTCTCCGGGGAAGAAGCGCATGAGATCGCATACCTCTCCGCTGCATGGCGGGAATCTGGGCGCGCGAAGGAGCCAGAAACATTATTGTGAGATAGATATGCAGCAACAGCAAACCGCCGGAGGAGGAAGAGTCCGGACTGGTATATTTGGAGCAATTAGCTGGACTCGAGATGAGAATTCGGACGCGATTTCGAGGTTTGGCTGAGGTGCGGCGTATTGAACTGTTTGAACTATAGAGGCGCTCTGATTGGCAGACACAAGTAAGCAAACGTGCGAGAGTTGCACCATAATGCTTACGTGACAGTTATGCCGCAAACGTGCGCGACGCTTGTGCGGGCTTTGTACTGCTACGGATCATGCTCGAAGACCGCGAACCGGCAAGTTCAACGACCACGCGCAGCGACAATTGCAGAACATATCGTCATTGTTTAGCACAAATAGGCAACAGATCTCGGCTGTTGTACTGATTGAGACCTGCTGAACCTCCGAGTATACTCGCATTTGACGATTTCCACCGCAAAACACCCCGAATCATCACTTCATCCAGCATGTCCACATCCATGGACATCGACCACGACGTGCCGACCGTGTTATCGGTCCTGCGGACTGAGGCTCCGGTCGAGCTTGCCGGCGAATTCTACACGATGGAGGATCTGTGGGAGCGGCGGTATGTTGTTATGGATCGCGGTTGATATTCCTAGCGATGTTACTAACGAAGATACAGGCTCTGGCATCAACTGACCGACGTGCTCGTCAACTTCTTTGAGAACTCGGACAGTTTGCCGCTGCGGACGCGCGTGTATTCTCAATTTGTCGGCACGTTCGCGGGCAAGATCAACCAATTGAAGCTCGTGACGCTTGGTCTTTCGGCCGCGGCAACATTCGAGGACAAGAACGAGGCTCTCGAGTTTATGAACACGCTGCAGACTAAAGTCGATTCGCCGTCATCTCAAGACGCGTTCGTGTACGCTCAGATCGAAACGGCGCGCGTGAAACTACAACTTCAAGATTTAGATGGTGCGCGCACGACGATGGATACAGCTGGTTCAGCGTTGGAGAAGTTCGATTCAATCGAGTCCGTCATCAACGCCGCGTATTACTCTGTCAACGCAGATTATTACAAAGCCAAGGCCGATTTTGCATCGTACTACCGCAGCTCGCTGAGATTCCTGGCTTGCATCTCGGTCTCGGATCTGTCGTTGCTCGCGCAGCGCGAGCGGGCTTATGATCTCTCGATCGCGGCGCTGTTGGGCGACAATATTTACAACTTTGGTGAATTGCTGCTGCATCCGATCCTGGATAGTCTGTCTGGAACCGAATACGGCTGGCTTCGAGAGATGCTGTTTTCGATGAACG
Organism: Myxozyma monticola; assembly: GCA_030568405.1. Taxonomy (NCBI): domain Eukaryota; kingdom Fungi; phylum Ascomycota; class Lipomycetes; order Lipomycetales; family Lipomycetaceae; genus Myxozyma; species Myxozyma monticola. The sequence continues at coordinate 40,538 of JAJLTV010000055.1, read as the reverse complement.
TCGGTGACCTGGACGCGTTTGAGAAGGTGCGGCCGCAGCTCGCGAACGTGCCCATTCTCGCGCACCAGGCCGAGTTTTTGCGAGACAAGTTCTGCACGATGGCGCTGATTGACGCCGTGTTCCGGAGACCTGTCTCTGACCGCACATTGTCGTTCGAGATGATTGCAAACGAAACCAAGCTGTCGCACGAGAACGTCGAGTTTCTGGTTATGCGCGCGCTCAGTCTGGGTCTGATTCGCGGGTCGATCGATCAGGTCAGCGAGCGGGTGAATATCACGTGGCTGCAGCCGCGGATCATGACCAAGGACCAGATTGAGAGTATGCGATTGAGGTTGGTGGAGTGGGATAACTCGGTAAACCAGCTTGGTGTGTGGATGGAGAACACCGGAAAGGAGGTGTGGGCGGCGTCATAGGTCCGCTTTCGCGCATGTTACATATGAGACAATCAAACACAATATACTATACAATCACAATTAACTAGCAATAGCTATACGGATTTTGAAATAGTCCACAGTTGTAGATTTCATAAGCATATACAAATAGTTGGTCGTAGTAGGTGTTCGTGTGTTTGCCGTGTTTGTTGGATCTAGAGTTATAGGCACGTGCCGACGAAACAACGCGAAATAAAACGGGTCGCACAATTTGCTGTAACTACATCTGGATATCCCCAATTCAACAACCAAGGCCAATTAATACCAGCAATGTCGCCATGAGGTCCGGCACGACGCTCCTCCAGGAAGCCGCCAGCACGGGACTTCTCGCGGTGCCGACAGAATGGCCGACCCTACGAACCCACATAACGACCCAGCTTGCGGCGGTCGCGACGACCAACTTTATCGAACCCGCGGTCCCCACGACCGCGCAAACCGCGCTGCTGAGCGTGATAGTCGCTACTATCGAGTCGTCGCTGTTTGAACATGCGCCGCCCTTCACGTTGCAAAGATTAGCAGAGCTCGTGAGTGATCCGAATCGGTACTACGGCGCGGACGCGAGAGATAAGTATCTGCGAGCGCTTGAGCGCGTGGTGTCGGTCGAGAGTACGACGCTGGACGCGGGCATCGCGAGGGGTGGGTACTCTATGTCGCCGCCGGTTAGAGGGGATACGGTGGCAAGTGCGGATGTCGTGTTGAGTCCGATTGCGTGGTTGATTGACACGGGGACACCGCCGGGTACGATGGGCACGCCGGGGCCGGAGGAGGAGGAGGAAGTGGAGATGGAAGGAGAGGGAGTTACGGAAGGACATGCTATTGCGGAAGTAACAACAACCGGCGAGAGCAACGGAACGAATGGAGCTGCTGAGCTCGAAGAGCTCGCAGAGCTTGCTGAGAATGGGAACGGGGTTTTGGACGTGGCCGAGACTGTTGTGAATGGCGAGGAGCCGATGGATATTGAGCCCGACATTCAAAATACTACCCCTATTGACAATCAAGATGGCCAAGGGAGTACGGACAATGAAGAGATGGCCGGCAGTACAGAGAATGCAAGTCAAGACAGTGAAGAGATGTCAATCTGAATGCGAACTACGAAAATACAGTGGGTTGGGTTAATGAACTACAAAGAGATTGAACTATAAGGCAAAGTTGCCAAAGAAATAATTTGTACATTAGAACAATATATACAAGGACTCTATCCTAACGACAACATGCTGTTATGCTGTTACTCTATCTTGATGTCGAGCATGTCCTGCGGCCGATTCCACTCGGTCGGGAACTGCGCGGTCTTTCGCCGCAACTTAACATGCCGCCGGTCTTGGGGCACATCTGCGAACGAGTCTGACTCGATGTCGTAGGCCTCGGTGAGCAGTCGCTTGAGCGTGTCGACGAGATACTGCTTGTTCTGGACCGAGTTGGGGAAGTTCTCAGCCGAGATACGAACCGTGTCGGTCGTATGGTCGTACCGCGGGCCACACAGCAGCTTAAACTTGTGCAGGCGCATCATGCGTTCTTTTTTGTATGAACCAAAATACGCGTTCGCGACGTGTTGAGCCTTGCAAACCATGACAATCTTGGCTTCAGCGGGGTGTTCCTGGCCCATGAAGGACGAGTACTGGAACTGGAACGGCTCGGTCCGTCTGCGCGGCACAAAGGGCACGGCCTCGGCGCGCAAGTTTGGCATTTCCCAGGCCGCGACGCGGTTGTACATGCGCTTGAGCCGGTGCTCCTCGACTTTCCGCTGCGCCATCGGCGTAAGTTCGTCGTGCTCGTTTTCCTCGTCGAGCAGCTCGATCGGGTCGTCGTCATCCAGCAGCGGCTCAATCTCGTTCTCGAACGAATCGTGCGCGACGGCCGCGTGAGCCGGGAACATCGGGTCGTCGGAGAGGTAGCGGAAGCGCAGGTGCGGATTATGCGCCAGCCTCCGATCTTCGAGCAGCTCCGGCGGTGTCGGGTCATACGTGCCGATCTCCGGGTTGCCCTCGATAATCTCGTCAACTTCCTTCCCATTCTCCTTCGCGTATACCCGCGCCCGTGCCGCAATCTCGCGGCGCCGCTCGAGTATCTTCTCGAGCGACTCGTTCACGACCTTGAGGTCGTCAGAACGCAGACCCGTGTAATATTCACGGTAGTCGTCGACTAGCAACTTTTTCTGTTGGTCTTGCACTTGTGCTCCGTCTTCCTCGCCCTCAAATCCCTCTTCTTCGCCGTCAAAGTCCTCTGCCTCCTCATCACCGTCCTGCGCTCGCACAAACCGCGTCGCTGCGAACGAGCGCGCAATTGGCCGCGCGCTGCATAGTCTGTAGTCTGGCCGGGGCACTAGCATCCGCGTCGGCGCCAGACGCAGCAGACGAAGAGCCATGGCGATTGCTCGGAAGTTGCTGTGGTTTGACTGAGCTATGTTCGACTGAGGCTCACCTTCAATGAATTTCAATTGAGTAGAGCACGAGAACGCAAAAAATCTCAAATTTAGTCACGTGCTTAAATGTCACGTGATGTATTTTACAGCATCGCGAACTATATTACGTATCGTGAATTGACCAATACCCCTTTGACGCTCCTCCACGATACTTACTTGTATACACTACACCACAATCCCATCCAATGCTCCCCGCCGGCAAATCGCGGCCCGGAAAGGGCAAGGCCGGCAAGGGCAAGGGCAAAGGCAAAGGCAAGGGCCGTCCGCCGGCGACGGCAGAAGACAGCGGCAGCGATATCGACGTCGCGCCGGCCGCGTACGACGCGCTCGTCGCCGCGCTGCAGGTCTCACGGTCCGCGTCGCCGGACGTCGGGTTGACCGGGAATGGGAATGGAAATGCGAGCATGAACGCGAATACGGGAACAGCATCTAGCGGAAGCGGATCGTCTTCGTCTGCGCCGCCGGTGCCGGCGCTGGCTGCGCTCGTTGCGCTCCAGAGCGATCTGGCGCGGTTCGCGGCGAAGGCGCAGGCGCGCGTGCTGCGTTCCCAGCAGCGGATCCGGCGGCTCGATGCTACACGCGAGCGTGTTTTGCGGCGTGAAGCAGAGATCGCGAAGGGGAAGGCGAGAGAGATGGAGGTGGAGGAGGAGGAAGATGCGGAGATGGAGGACGCGGAGATGGAGGAGACCAAAGAGATACCAGAAGAAGCAAAGACGGAGACAGTGCCGCTGGCTGCTGACGACGACGATCTTGTCACTACCGAAGAAACTCAGCAGGCTGCTGTCAAGCTCGAGCACTCGTCGCCGCTCGAGAGGCCGGACAAGAAACGAAAGCTGGTCTCGTCGCCCACGATGCCGCCGCCCGCGTCACCACCGCCCGTCGTGCCCGCCTCCGCCGCCTCTGCCACTGTAGCGTCGTCGTCGCCCAAGGACCCACCAGCCGGCCCGGCAAACCACCCCATCAATCCCGGATCCGAGTACGTCTCGGTCCAGACGATCCCGACCGCCGCGCTCGACTACGACGACAACTTCCCGACCTCTGGCGTCGAGGACCTCAAGCACAAGTACGGCGTCGCGTCCTACCCGACTCACGACCTGCGCGACCTGCTACCCGGTGACATCCCGGACGAGGATTTCTCGAAAACCAAGCCGGCCTCGCAGGTCCAGGCGTCGACCTTCCAGGCGTTTGTCGAGCCCTATTTCAGACCATTCACAGAGGAAGATCTCGCGTTCTTGACCGAGAAGCCTGACGTGCTGACGCCGTACTTGATCCCGCCTCTCGGTCAGAACTACCTCACAGTCTGGGCGGAAGAGGACTCGACCGCCACTTCCTCCTCCGGTGCACTCGCGGCAAACGGCCACTCCACCGCCATTGCGCACACTACCACAAATCTGCTCCCGCGCGGTTCGTCCGATACACTGGCCGAAGACCACCTCGAGACCGAAGACATTTCCTGCGGTCCGCTTGCATCTCGTCTACTCTCCGCCCTCCTCAAGGACGAATCCGACGACCTCGTGATCCCCAACCCTTCCGCTCCCACCGACCTCGACGACCAACAGCAGCCACTACCCCCTCCACCACCACCAACCTCAACATCAGCAACGACAGAAACCACAGCAACCACAGCAGCAACACCATCCGCACCAACCACAGCCGCCACAATCGCGGCCGCCGTCGCAGAAGGCGCACAAATCCTCTCCTCCTCCTCCGCGTTTGCAGAACAACAAGGCTGGCGCGTGCCCTCCGTCAAAGCCGACTACGCGTCCCTCGAAGAACGTCTGAAACGCGAGTTCAAGTATGTCGGAATCCTAGCCGACGACGAACTGGTCGACTGGTCCGCCCGCGAGGACGACCAAATCTGCGCCGAACTGCGCGTCCTGCAACGACAGCTCCGGACCGTCGCCGCCGGCAACGCCGATAGGAAACGTGTGCTTGAACGCATCGTGCACGAACAAATGGCGTATCAGGAGTACACCCAGATTCAAGAAGACCTCGACAAACAAGTCGACCAGGCCTATCTCAAGCGTATCCGCACAATTAAAAGCAAACGTAAGCGGCCGCCGCCGTCTGGTACGCCTGCGTCCGGAAATGCAACACCTGCTGCGAATTCAGCGGCTGAGTTGGGTGAAGGTATTAAGGCGCTCATGGATAAACGCCGTCGGTGGATCGAGAAGATTGGACCTGTGTTCCCGCCGCCGGAGGTTATGAAGCGGATTCCGAGGTCGCCGGTGTTCAAGCCGGCAGCAGCCGACGCATAGATTCTTTTAAGAGTTTGACAACTAAAATGTAAAGTAAAATGTATATTTCTGATCATCAATGTGGGGGGCTATATGTAACACAAAACTCATTCCTCCTCATACCGGTTCTCGTTCTTCTTTAAAACAACAAGTCCCTCAAGCGTGCTCGCAAGCGCAATGTACTCATCATCCTCCAACTCCGCGCGCTCTCCATGTCCAAGCAACACAGGCGTACTATGCGTAACCCATCCCGTGATCGTCTTCGGCCGTCCAGCCTGTCCAACCGTATCCACAGCCTGTCCAACCCGAACACTAACCTGAATCGGCTTCAGGTCTTCGTCGACCGTGACCAAGAACCGCGCGTGCACGCTAGGTGTGAGGAAGTAAAGCAGGTAATGCGCAGTGTCCTGTACGAACGAGCCGGCGTCGATGAGAGATACGAGAACTGTCAACAGACCGGCAAGCGAGACGCTAGACATGATCTGGCGCTCGGTATGGAACGGAGAAAGCGAGAGCGTGCCCTTGCCGAGATGCAGCAGACCCTGCGCAATGCGAACCATGAACAGACTGTTTGCTTCCTTTGAATAGTAACTCGCCAGCTGTCGCAGCAGCTGCGCCAACCGCGCGTTCTTCGTGCCTGCGCCAACAAGACCCATCGAGAAAATCGCGTTTCCGGCAACGTCGAGATCGCTGTCGTGCGAGTATCGCGACAAGGTATCAAACACCTTCATCTGCGGGTTCGAAGCCGATATCAGACCCATCGCAAGCGGCACCGCCCGTCGAATCGATCCTTCGCCGTAGTGCATCAGATGTCCAAACTGCCGCAGCACCATCTCGGACCCGATATCTTCACCCATGGCAATGATCGCGAGTCCCAGAACCGCGTAGCCCTGGTATAAATCATCAGTCTTCGGCGTAGCTGCAGCAGCAGCAGCAGCCGGCGCCTCGGCATCTTCTTCCTCATCCTCCTTCGTCTCGGGCTCGACCTTGTCCGAACACAAATGCAGCAAGTTCTGGATCTTGAGCACATTGCCCGTACCCGCAAACGAGCAGATATCCACCAAAACGTGTGTGTTGCGACCAATCGGATGCTCGATCGCCTTCAGCGTCTCAATAATCACGTCCGCCGCGTCCTGCTTGCCCATGTACAGCAATCCCAGACCAAGCGACATGAACCGCGCCCACCTATCAGACAACTGAGGCTCTTCCCGCTCCATCAACGTCTGCAGAATCGCCTCTGTGATATCCGTGTTGCACGATCCCACAAACACGAGACCGAGCGAAAGCGCCGCGAGCGACGAGATTTGCATGGGCACTGCAATGTCGCTGACCAGCGGCAGCAGTAGGCTGGCAATCTCCTGTCGCTGTGAGCCAGCGTATGACAGGCCGAGACCAATGACTGCAGACACCCGTAATGGGATGCTCCGGCTCTCGACGTGCTCCGACAGCAGCGCAAGCGCCGGCTCGGAATCGCTGTGGACAGTCGTGTTAACAATACCAATTCCAAGCAGTGATCCAGCTTTGATATACTCCTCCGAAGAGTACATGTACTTGTCCAACTGTTGCAGACCTTGCTCAACATCCCACAGCAGGATCGAAGCAATACCCGCCGTTGCGGACAGCTTGCCGCCATCTTTGTTCTTGTATACCGCTGAGCTCACGTCGTCGTCCACAATCATTAGTTTATCCTTGCCAAATCCCATGTTGACAAACGCATTGACAAAGCTGGCCGCCAGGTTCTGCTTGGCGGATTCGACCAGTCCCGAATCGGGACCGCCGCGAGTGTGCTCCAGATGGCTTTTGTAAATGTCTTCTGGCACCTGCGGGTCCAGAATATCGAGTTCCTTGCCGACAAACAGAAAGTATTCCGACAGCCGCGTGTTTGACAAGCATTCCTGGACCTCTTCGTTCTCGAGCTCGAGCCAGATCTGCTGCCGTGCCAAAATGAAAGCAAGCTGCTTGTGCACGAGCACATCCTCGGTGGCGTTGAATACAGCGGTAATAGACTCGTGGTCGTCGAGTCTGATAGCTAGAGCAATAGCCTGCGTCAGCCGTCCCTGGGACAAATAGATGTTGTACGCTGTTCGCAGGAAAGTCTGATCATCAGGCGGAGGCAGCAAGTTGACGCACGAGACCATGTACAGGCATACTCGCGCGTACGTGTCCTTGTCGACAAACTGAGGTAATCTATCAATAGCCTCAAGCTCGAGCAGTAAATCAACCGCATCAGCTTCCGCATTGTGCTTAAGGAAAAACGGGATAAGTTGCAGCGCGAGCTCCATCAGATCATCGTACGTAGCCTCCTTCTCGACCCGCACGAGATGCTCTTCTCCGATCTCAAGAGCCAGATGGCGCACGTACTCGTGTCCCCAGTTGCCGATTTCCTCGGATGTGGATGGTGCGAGAAGACGGAAACGAAGCGATTCGCGCTTGCCTCCGTCGGCGTATGTCATACCAAGGACCGACAGCACGTCAGCAAGAGCAAACTGCGCAATTAGTTTCCGATCCAATATTTCTTTTTCCATTGCAAAAAGATACACACCTGAAGGTCCGCAGTCGGCCATTTCTCATACAGCTCCGAGAGTTCGTCAAAGTGCGGACGCAGGAACTTGAGTGGTTTGGGCACGGCGGTCATCGACGACGTCGACGTGCGGATGAAGTTCTTGAGCGCCTCTAGCGCCGGTTTGTAGAGCGTAGTATCAGACTCCTAGATAAGATTGAGTTAGTACAACGTGTTTCCCGACGATTTTGCTTTGCAATGGCCGGCAGCGCAGCGGATCACTCGTCGAGAACTTGCCATAGCACGTCGCGTGTCTGGACCGAATGATCTCGCGTCGAACCCGCACCAAAAGACCATCACGCACCTTGAGTCGCTCAACAAGCATCTCCAGCTCCGACTTGAGCTGCTGGTCTTCTTCCGAAAGCTCTTCCTCCTTCTGATTCTTGTCGTCCTTCTTCGCGGGGACCTTGCTCGCGGCAGCAGACGACGACGACGAGGCCGCGTTGTCGGCCGGCGCGCCGGCATCCATCGGCGGCTCTTTCTCTGCGTCCTTTTGCGACATTGTTGCGGGCGTATCCGGAAGTATGGACTCGGGCGCAGCGAAGAGGGGCAGAACGCGGTTGGATGCGGTGATGGATGTCAGAAGACGGTGGAATGGGCTCGAGGTTTATACCAGGCTTCGATCGTGTAATGGCGGGTGTAAGTGTCGAACTGCCGTGGTGGTGTAAACGCAACGTGGTAACGCAGATATGCGGTTACGTAATATATTTGTTGGTTTTGAGATGATTTGTCTTCTCTTTTCTGGTTTATCGTTTATGATGGACTTTTAATCTCCAGAGACTATCTCTTGGCCAATTGGTGATTGATGCCGCGCTTGTTCTTTCTATAGATTTGCATAAATACGAGTTCTCAGCTTCGCGGACGACGCGGAGGTGCACCAGACGTGTAAACATGTAGACCGTAGTAGTATCAGGTTCTAAACAAAGCTAAACAAGATGTTATTGAACAGTAAGGAGCTTTCGCGCTCGACCATGGTTTAGGCCGTCGCCCGGACAGTTTGAGCACCAGATACGATACCTTCGAGCGAAAACACAGTTCACCGTCCACAATTGAGTGTCTGTCATATTTTGACAAAGTTCCCTCGCGATCTTCTCTAATATCGAGACTGTCAGCGTGCGTGGAGATGGATGAAACTGGCTGAAAATCGTCCACCAGCGGCAGCAGGTTCACGAGTCGAAACCTGATCCATCTGTCTCCATTCTCATTGAAGTCTCGGTATTAGAGAATTGCAAGCCAGCTTGGTCGAAATACGACAAAAATCTCGCTTCCTGCTCGGCGGTGATCTGTCTTTCCGCGCAGGTATCTGACCTGGTCCTAGAGCTGTCTGAAAGCTGTCCCAAACAATGGTCGAGCAAGTAACTGAGTAGCACTCGCAAGTGCATTACGATGTAGAGTGTGGTGGTGAATGTGGACGAGTCTCGCAGGAGACCGTGCGGCGGTCGATCTATATAGCAGTAGGGTTAGGGTCCATTACCCTGATTGTCTTTTTACTCTCTGACGGAGTAAGATGAAGAAGTACAAGTCTGATCAAGCAAAAAATGAACCTTTCTAGGGTAATCGGTATCGGGTTCGGTCCGCAGACCGCTCGCGAATTGCACTACAGCCACGTCCGGGGGCTGCCCCGTCGTGCGCAGGAAGTAGAAGGAGCAGTGGCGCCTACGTAGACGCGCTGCCGCTGCTTGCCCGCGTGGCTGCCAGGCACTACCACGCGCCCGCCCCGGGCAGAGCCGCTTCCGTGGGCGCAACCCTTGTAAACAAGAGCAGCACCCGGGTCGCTGCTGGCTCCGCAAGCGCTCGCGCGCCAGGCCCTCGAACTCGGGCTGCTGGACCAGGTAACTTACCCGGCCCGCCGGCGGATTTGAGGCTGATGCGCGCCGGACCACGTGACCGCGGTCTCGTGCGACCACGAACTGCCGCAGCTGCCGCCACGCACCAAAGTTGCTTCACCGAATTTCCCACCCGCATATCCAGCCCGTTTTTACGCAGCGCGTGGGTGGCGACCACGCGCCGCAACACGTAAGACCCAGCCACGTAGAGCGTGGGATCATGCGCGCGGCTGCCAGCTGGCGCCTGGTGCCAGCTAAAGTGTGGAGCGGGTACTCGCGAACACAGAAAGGTTCCACTGTGCCACAGGCCCAGTTCTAAACCAAATCATGCCGGCAGACCATCACACCGTGCGGGCAACAATTTTACCGGTTCGACTCTCGTTGAGGGCAGCTACTTTTGACAATTGTATTTCTTGTTTACTTTATCTAAGCTGCTGTCAATCTGCTCTATATACCCCTTCACTAAGTCTTACAAAGGCTTCATAGCTGTAGCGCGGGTAGTGAGGCCATCTCTTGGCTTGTATCCGAAAACGGAAACTCGTACACATCAGGCTTGTTCTTCTACTCCTCAACGACAGATCTGTGTTGGCTAACTCAAGCTGTTACTGGCCAGAGCCTTAATTTGCTGCTCTTCTGCAGAAAGCCAAAAAGGCAAAAACACAAAGCAGAAGTATTAAAACATAAAGGACTAGAGACACATTTAGTCGGCTCATGGAGCAGATGAACGACTCACGAGCAAGTCTAATCTATCACCGATTCAGAGCAATACTACGTCGTTTGTAAATTTTGCTATTTTTAATTTTTGTTCTTGTAATTCTAGACTGAGAAGTATATTAATAAGCCATATCGCTTGTTATTCTTAATTCGCAATACTATCCAATCCCGCTGCAGACTGCAGTACCTGCTGTGCTGTCGCTCTTTCCTGCGACCGGTGAGCATATCGTCGACATCAACCCAAATGCCCTCCTCTCACTCTTCGGAGTTCTGTCAGCAGCAGCACTTAGAAGCTGCAGAGAATGAATGTACGCGAAGACTCGCCCTTCCGCACTGGCATGCCAGCGGTACATTCGGCCTTCTCTTATCTTGTCAGTCATATGACTTGTTTCGTTCAGCTCTGGATTTTGGAAAGAAGGAGAACTTCACGCGCTCAGAATCGCCAATGGGAATATCTAGTAAATCATGGCAGATGCAGAAAATTGTATCTGGTGGATAGCACGGCAGACGCTCGCCGGGACTCGGATTATCTATTGCCCGACGTGCGACTCGCGGCAAAACGACTGCCAGAGCATGAACAAAAAATACGGGCACGTATGCATTAATTATAAAAGCAAACACCTTGCGTACCCCCAAGCTATGACACAAACCCAAGCGCCTCCTCTCCGTCGCGCATGCGCAAAGAAAAAAGCCGTTCACGCGACGGCGGTGTTAGAAACTGTATACATGATGTGCGCTCCCTGCCGCCGGAGTAGTCCTTAGATCTTGCCGACCCTTTACGCCTTCCAAGCCTTCGCGATCGTGCCCGCCAGACCGACGTCCTCGGTCTCGAGCTTGTAGAAACCGTAGCCGGTGACGACGGTGCCGCCGAGGAGCAGCCACATGCACACGTCGTGGACCTTGCCGAACTCGCGCTTGGGAATGTAATCGATGATGCAGGACTGGAAACCGTAGTACGAGTGGACGAGCAGGCCGGAGACGAGCAGCGAGTCGATAGCGGGAGCCATGGCGGCGTCGGACACGAACGGAGCGACGGAGAGCGGCACGAGGCCGATCGCGATGATGCGCTCAAAGGTCCAGTGGTACGAGCCGTGCATTTTGTCGGGCGCGGGAACCTTCACGGCGTCGTTGACGGTGCCGACAATACCGCCTGCAAGCAGTTGTTAGAATTACATGTACCATAACTGCGAGATTCTCGTGGGTGCTGGATATTGACAAGGACGTACCAGGAGGCTGAGCGATGAGCGGCGGGATGCCGAGATGTCGCACGGCGACGGCGGTCGGCCGCAGCGTGCGCATGGCGAGCGCGGGACGCAGCGGCGAGGAGAACGAGCGGAGAGCGGCCATTGTGAGCTGTGAGGGGGGTGAAGAGGAGGGCGAGGAGGACTGCGAAGAACTGGCGAAGTAAAGATCCGAGGCCGCGCCGGAAGCCAGTCGGAGCTTGCGGGGAGCCGGGAAGTTACCCGGCCCATCCCGGCACAACTGCGCAGCCCGCGCGGCGCCATTAGCAGCACAAACAGCGCCGCGCTGATTGGCCGCCGAATTCGCGACCGCCTGCCCGACGCCTTCCGCGCCCCGAGAGCAACTTGTTCCCTTCTTGCAGCGCTCCGTCTGTTCTCTTCCCTTCCCCCCCACCCCTCCTCCCCCCGACCATGCCCGCCCCTACATCCCTCGTGCGCGCCGCCGCCGCTCGCGCTGCGCTGCGCCGCGTCCCGCGTGCCGCTCCGCGCTCGATCGCGCGCTTCCTGGCCACGCCCGCCGCCTCGCCGGCCCCCGAGTTCACGACGCTCAAGAACGGTCTCACGGTAGGTCGTCCAGCCTGTTTTACATCGCGGGAATTGCTGCTGGATTCAATTGGAGATTTTTGGTGGACGCGTCGTGGATGGGGTTTCAAAGAATATGGGAGACGTGAGGGAAGAAAAAAATGGGCGTTTGCGGAAGAAATATTGGACTTTTGTTCTCGTGGATCCGCATGTTACTCGCGTTCTCGTCATGTGTCCACCTGCTCCAATTATCCTTAGCAGCTTTTGTCCGGCCCTGGTAAAAGCTGTAATTGCTGACACTGATTTAGATCGCGTCGCTCGAGATCCCGTACACACAGACTGCCACCGTCGGTGTCTGGATCGACGCCGGTTCGCGCGCCGAGTCCGAGGCCAACAACGGTACCGCGCACTTCCTCGAGCATCTGGCCTTCAAGGGCACCGAGAAGCGTGGCCAGCGCGACCTCGAGCTCGAGATTGAGAACCTCGGCGCGCACCTGAACGCGTACACGTCGCGCGAGAACACGGTTTACTACGCCAAGGCGTTCAAGTCCGACGTGCCCAAGACCGTCGAGATCATTTCCGACATCCTACAGAACTCGAAGCTCGACAAGGCCGCCATCGAGCGTGAGCGTGATGTTATCCTGCGTGAGGCCGAGGAGGTCGAGAAGCAGTACGAGGAGGTTGTGTTTGACCATCTGCACGCCGTCGCGTTCCAAGGCCAGAACCTGGGCCGCACCATCCTCGGACCCAAGGAGAACATCCTGTCGATTTCGCGCGAAGACCTGACCAGCTACATCAGCTCCAACTACAAGGCCGACCGCATGGTCCTGGTTGGCACTGGTGCCGTCAAACACGAGGAGCTCGTTTCGCTCGCCGAGCAGCACTTTGCCAAGCTGCCGACCTCTACCGAGGCCCTGTCGATTGGCAGCCCGCGGTCCGAGAAGCCCCAGTTTGTCGGCTCTGAGGTCCGTATTCGCGACGACGCTCTGCCGTTCGCGCACATCGCCATCGCCGTCGAGGGTGTTTCGTGGAAGGACCCGGACTACTACAACGCGCTCGTCGCGCAGGCCGTCATCGGCAACTGGGACCGCACCATGGGCAGCGCGCCGTTCCAGGGCTCCAAGCTCTCGTACGCCGTTTCCGAGGGCCACCTCGCCAACTCGTACATGTCCTTCTCTACCTCGTACTCGGACACCGGTCTCTGGGGTATCTACTTCATCACCGAGAACCAGACCGGCATCGACGACCTGGCCTACAACGCGTTCAAGGAGTGGCGCCGTCTGTCGACCTCGGTCAGCGAGGGAGAGGTTGAGCGGGCCAAGGCCAAGCTAAAGGCCTCGCTGCTGCTGTCGCTCGACGGCACGACCGCCGTCGCGGAGGACCTCGGTCGCCAGCTCGTCACGACCGGTCGTGTCGTGTCGGCGGCCGAGATCGAGCGCACCGTTGACGCGATCACGGTCAAGGACGTTCAGGCCTTTGCGCAGAAGTTTTTGTGGGACAAGGATATTGCTGTGTGTGCGTATGGACCGATAGAAGGACTGCTGGACTACTCTCGTCTGAGAAACCTGATGGCGTCGCTCCGATGGTAAACCAGCCAGCTAGTGTATGGCGGAGGCTGTACGACCAAAAGAAGGGCGTTTAGAAGGGACATAATTACATGCGTTGTTGCCGCGCGCATATCGTGTGCGGGGAGAGGCGGCATTGGGATTCTTGCTGCGCTCTCTCACATGAAGTATTTATCTTATCAAACATTTACATTTTGCACAACACTTTGATTCAGTTGCGTAGTTTGTTTATTATTAATATGCGCGAATAGTGCAGAACACTGTAGCTGTAGACTTCGACATATCGTCTCAGAGGTGGTAGTAGTGAGTGGTGACTCGTGCAACCGCTGAGTTGTTTTTGGAATAATGCCTCCACTTCTGCAGTTCTGCTCGTGTTGCGTTGAGCGTTGGCTGGCAGCTGGCAATAACTGCTCACACACTGGGTAGTCATAGACAGACTCATAGTGGTGTGAGGCCGTTCCTACTCTGTAAAATGGACGATAGACCATAGAGCTTTAGAGGCGTAGACCATGGAAGCCCGCTGGAAGCCCAGTTCTGCGTACAGAAGGCCGTCAGGCGTCAGTAAATGGCCGACCGAGTGATCTGCCGCCGGTTCGACCCGTCGCCGCGATGGGCTTGGCGCTTAAGCGAACCGCCCAGCTGCCGGGCTCGTCGCGCCAATGCCACTTCCCAAGCCCATAGGCCTTGCGTTTCTTGGTCTTGCCTCTTTGGCCCTCGGTTTCCCTGGCAAAGACTCAGAGCGAGCGGCACAAACTGCGAGCGAACCGGTGGCTGGCCCGCACTAACGCGACGAGCAAAGCGCGTGCGGTCTTTTCGTGGGACTTTATTAGACTTCTGGGCCAGACTGCGATCGCTAAAAGATCCAACGCGTCCGGAATATCGCTCGTCGCCCGCCGTCCCCCCTTCCCTGACTTTCTGCTCTGTATATACGCTGTTATATAACGCGGCCATGTCGCGCGCGTTCGCCAGAAGCTGCTGCCTCCTCACCGTCCGCTAGAGACGCCCACGACTCCGCTCTACTCCACCTCTCCGCCTCGTCCGCCCATCGCCTACCGCCGCCGCCGCCGCCGCCGCGATGACCGCCCAAGACAAGCGGCCGACGATGTACTTCGGCGTGCTCGTGCTGCCAAACACGGCAAAGTCGGACACCGTCTCGAACGAGTACATCTCCACCGTGTCCGAGGCCTACTCCTTCCGCCTCGAATACGACACCGCAGACATCCTCTACGAAGCCTCCCGCTCCTCCGGCTCAGACCTCTCGGGCCTGCTCTACGTGCCCTCGCTCTCCGACAACGATTCCTGCGGCCAGGACACGATTTCACGGAACGCGACCAATCTATCCGATCTGCCGTCGGGATACAATCTTGTCGCGCTCGCGCCGTTCGTCAGCACAGACTGCGCCAACTTGTGGATGGATCGCGCGCACCTGGACGGCGCCGAGAACATCATCTTTTATGACCCGGGCAGCGGCAATTACACGCTTCCGGACTCGAACTGGACTGATGACCTGGACGGGCTCACGTACTCCGTTTACTACGTGTCGGATTCGCTGGGCGAAGAGCTCATGCAGTACCTCTCCGAGTATTCTGGTAACATGACCGGAGTTCCATACGCTACACAACTAATCGAGTACTACGATTTCCGAGATTACGTGCGCGTGGTTGCCGAGATCGACAGTCCCAGCTCGGCCAGTTTGCCTGGGTTATGGGTCTACTTGGTGATTGCTTTTGCAATCGTCCTGCTGGCGATCGGGTCGACCTCCGTCGGCGCGCACTTGATGCAGTACCGGAATCGGAGACGACTTCGTCAGCGGATAGAGAACGGCGAGATTGATCTTGAATCGCTCGGGATCAAACGACTTACGGTACCGAGATGGATTCTGGATAAACTACCGATTCGAGTTTATGTTCCAGGCGAGGCTCATTACACCCGCCACAGCACATCCGCACACGATCACTTTAGCAAGACAGCAGAATCAGATACAGGCACTACAACCACAGCAACCGAGCCTGTAACTTCAACAGAACAATCTGGCTACAGCCAACCGACATGTCCAATCTGTCTCGACGACTTTGTGCCGCACACAACACTAGTCCGCGAACTGCCGTGCCTGCACATCTACCATCTCGAATGCATTGACGATTTCCTGGAACATCAATCTTCGCTCTGTCCACTTTGCAAGCAATCAGCCTTACCACGCGGGTATATCCCGCCAACACTACGAATCACGAACGCAACCGTCCGACGAGAACGACGAATGCGCAGAGATCGGGAACGCGGGTCCCGAGGCGATTCGCCCCGTTGGATGTTTTGGCGCACAACACCTCGGCCAACGTCTCGTGAAAGCCAGGGGATCGAGATGCGCGAGATCCACGCAGCCGAGAATTTGAACGACTCTGCAACCGCTGTCGACGACAGTGACACCACTCGAGACACTGTTGAAGCAGCTCGCGCGGCGCGTAACGTCCGTAACGGAGCTTTAGCCACGCGACCGGCACATTCGACCCCTGGCGCGGTTATTGCATCTGACGGAACTGTGTTTGTGGTTGAAGAGCACGAGCGCAGTGAAACCTGGTTCGGACGAGCTTTGCATGTTGTCTTTCCTTACCTGGCCTAAAATCGCCTTTTGCAGTTTGATTTTCTTTTTCAGGTGTATGGGTTTTTCGTACTGGCCCTAATAAGTTGGCTGTGTTTTTCCTTTTCTCTCTCTACGAATGCTTGTTGATATGCAACTTTGCCATCGCTCTATGGCATATAGGAGTTTATTGTGGGTTTCATTTGTTTTGCTTTGCTCCGCTCAGCTGTTCTTGTTTTGTTCCCAATGTTTTACGACGTAATAACGCATCTTTGCGTAAGTTTGTCTGGTATATCATGTACATCATCTGGATGCAAAAAAATCGGTTCCATTACTTTCTATCTTAATTCTGCGGCTCGTATTCAAACCCAACCCGATCCCACGGAGCTTCCATTCCACCGTCCCATCGCTCCAAACTCAGTAACTTGCGCTGAATTCTCAACACCCACAGGTTCCCCGGTCGTTTCCGATTTTGCGCAAGCGCGGCGATCAGCGGACCGACAGCGTTCTGGGGAACGGGGAATCGTTCGGTGGGACCCCATTGGATTGCAAGCATGTTATCTGTTATGGGCCGATGACGAGAGAGGAATGGTATGCAGGGAGTGAGTTCGAAAATGCATGTTGGTGAATAGTCGTTGTTGCATGCATGGAGATCTGATTGTTTGGAGTTCAAGACAACTAACGGAGATTTTGACGTTGTCGAGGTGGATTGTAGGTGAAGGACTGAGGTCCACCATACTAACTCGTACCATCTGTCATCGTATGTGAAATCCTCGGTAGTTGCAGTATCGTCGCCGCATGTATGCTCTAAATCAGTCTTATTACCGGCATCGTCGTCGTTTCTGAGAACCCAATCTAAAGAGACTTTTCTGACGCCCATATTCGCTGCAGACACATATTCCTGCAACTGCTGAGGCGTGGTTCCTGACCACGTCATCGGTCGCAGGTCGAGGTTACTCCAAAATTCAGGCACAAACCGAACAACTTTCCGCCACGTCCGGTTCAGCCCTTCTAACTGCACCGCACCGCGAAATGTCAAGGGCACATATTCAAGAATTGAAATCATGATTTCCATAGGCAACACCGACGCCGGATCAACCCGTTTCTGCTCCGCCGAATCGAGTTCATCGCCATGCACATAGTCTCCTGTAGTGTTATCCCCTGGAACCGAGAAATCAGACTCTGAAGGCGACGAAGAAGGAGACACCAAAGGCGACGACATTCTCGGCGACGAAAGCGATAAAGACGAGATTCCCATTGTGATGGCAGACATCGTCGCATGCTCGTCTGCAATCTCTTTGGCATCTAGTGTCGCGACACAGCCATTCAAAACCAGCTTTCCAGACACGAGTCCCGAAAAGCTACGGCCGTTCAGACGCATGAGTTTATCAATTTCGATTACGCCGTTGGAATAAATTTCCCGTGCATTTGTGAATTGACCTAGTCGCTCGTACGCTAGACCTGCTAGCCAATATCCCTAACACTCCGGATTAGAGGACTCCGGATGAAGAAACAAAATTGACTGCTAATGAGGGCGGCTTACTCGGTAGTTTTGCGGACTGATGGAAATCATGGCAAGTGCGTCAGCAGCCGCGAACTCGGCAAATTTCTTGCCCAAACACGCAAGCGCTCGATGATACAGCTCTTGAAATCCAAGCCCATGGTTAAACTCCATCTAAAAAGAAAAAAATCTCATGAGCATACACACCCCATATAAGACACAGCCGGCTCTGTACTAACTAACCTTCGTAAACCGTACAATGGCAGTCAAATACTGATTACACTGTGCCGCGTACATCGCCGACGCCCGATGGTCTTCGTACGCCATCTCTTCAGTTCTCATCTGCGCTGGTCTCATTGTTCTAGCTGATGTCGGAACAGTAGGAATTCCGGCATAGCTGTGGTCTGAATATTGCGCCAGGATGCCTGTACTTCTGTCTGGATTCAACGTCGGAGCATCCGTGATTGATACGAGACCGCGCCGTGGTGGACAGAACGATATAGATTGATCATCCGCCATTTTTTTTGCTTTTCTAAAGAAAGTCTATAACAATGTAGCTGTCTATGAATGAGATGGGGGAACTGATCAAAGTGAAAGCCATATGACGAGCCTTCCTATCGACGAATCGGAACCGACACAGAGACTACTCCGGAAATCCACATGCAACAGGCAACCTCAATCGTTGCTCCTGACCAGCGTCATATGCAGTGTATCTATACAATTCTATAAAACGAGACCCGCAGTCATTGTGCTCAGAGGACTTGGGTTATGTATAGTGATCGTTGAATAAAGATCGGGACTGCTCTTATCGCTCGTGATCATCGACACTTTAGCGAACAGGCGATTTTTAAGTTCAGGGGCAATTTGCGGACTTCAAGCACAAATTGACATCGATCGTTCAAATTACACGATATCAATGTCGAACCTGTACGGCTGCTTGATGAAATCCTGGAGCTTGGTATCTGCTTAGTTACTGGACTCTGAATCTCTGATCTAGCTGATTACACACGAGCATCAAACGCGTAGGAGTGGTAGGACGTTAAAGAAACCTCCACATCCACCCGCCGAGAAAATCATTGATCCCACATTCATTTGGCTAATCATAAAAAAAAACAGACCCAACTCCTAAATTAACTAAACCAGCATGTCAACTATCATGATACCGCATCAACTCTCGCAACAATGGTACAAAGCCACGTCTATGTAATACACCCCCCTTCGTCAAAAAGCCCAAGGCCTTCGTAAACAAGCGCTGAAACTAGAGCAGTAGACGCGCACCCTCTCCGGGCCTTTACTCCCCATGATTGTGTAGTTGTTCGCCAATAAGATAGACTTCGTCACGTAACTTCCGATTCCACGATTTCATCAGGAGAAAGGCCCTAAGAACCACGGCGATGCCGAATAATATGAACAAAGCGATTGGGTAAACGATTCGATACATAAAAGTAATCGCTTCGGCCGGAGCGTTGTGCACTAAACCAAACGTGTTAGTGACTTGAACAACATACTATCAAAATAGGGGATACACGTACTTAACGTAAGTTCCGAAACCCACGCGATGGAAAATGGAAGAACAAGCAATGCCACCAAATACTTCATGATAGGGAAGAAAATCCTCTTCGTAACCAGTACCGCGTTCGGATTTGGGTACTCGTGATCAAACACCTATTCAAACAGTCAGCAACACGAACAACGCAGCAAACCCAGAAAAGTCGCCAGTACGAACCTGTCTGTATACCCAATCTCCGGTCCACTCCGGAGACAGAGCCCAGATCACACGGCAATACAAAACTCCAAGCGCCCAGCTCTGTGTAAAATGAATGACGGGCTGATCCGAAGAAAAATATAACCGCAGCGGGATCGAGATATAAAACTCGAGAACCATGGACAGAAGCAGCGGAAGCACAAACACAAAAGCGGCGAATATATATACAAACTTCAGACCTGTCCAGTATATGCCGCTGAGTTCCGACACGAATTGTTTAGGGCTTCCGAAATTTGCAACCAATCTTAAGTAAGCATTGCGGACGTAAGTCCAGTGATTTGAGATAAACTCGCCAAGAACGAAAATGCTGCACAAAATATATGTCCCAAGCAGGAAGCAAATGACATCATTCATCTTTCGAGGCTCGTCCAACGTCCAGTTGAAAACCAATCGACCCAGCATTAACGGACCCAAAGACGCAGCGAGACCGCACACTGTAGCGAATCCCCAGCCACCTGCCAGATACAAGGCAATCCTGTAGCCAAAGTGAGGCGGAGTGTATACAGCAAGTGTGTCCCGCACATCTTCTGGTGTTTCCTCCACGTTGTCTAAACGCTTGTTGTCCTTCGTCACCGGGATGAACTCAAATCTTCCCTTGCGCAAGTGTACTGTATCCGACTTTGGAGCGCGAACAAAAGACCCATCTCGTACAAACGCGACATCTTCAGTCTGCAATAAGTTCAACATCTCGGGCGACGCCACAACTGTCCACCGATTAGGCGGATGCAGCCACGTATTGACGCGCGCACCAAACGACTTGTATACAAAGTGGCCCTGCTCCGTCGAAATGTGCTCGTTGAACATGAATGACCGTAACCGCAAAACTGACGCTGCCTTATGTAGGAAAAAATTCCAGGAGATCTTCATCATTCCCGCTGGTTTGAAGAATTTGAGCACGAATGGTAAAAACACCTGGTACAACAGGAGATTGACTGGAGCCTCCGTAAATGTATCGCCCCAAGCCCAATTAATCGGCAAAATATCCCCTCCGATAACATATCGAATGCCGAAAGTCACTCCGCCCAAACAGACGCAGATAAGGAAACAGTAGATGACCGCGGACAGCAAAATCTTCTGAAGCTGAGTCAAAATCGGTCGATCAAGAACGTCGCGAATGGGATGGAAATTGGCGTCATTGGGATCCCTAATAAAATGCAAAACACCAGGCCGAAGTATTTCGCGGCACATGCTGACAAACAATGCAAAGTGGAACATATACCCTGCACCAACGAACCAATGGAGAAAGATGCTAGCAAGCGGGTGCTGTGCTGAAATCTGCCACCTGCTAGCGATAGAAGCGTTTTCAAATAAAGGCAGCAGTGACATGTCAAGAAGAACGCCGCAAAATACAGGAAACACGGCAAGCTCGATACCTATCACGCAGATAATCTTCAGAATTGCACCAGCTTGCTTCAACGTATCGAAAATAACCCGCTCCATAGCACGATTCATTCTATTATTCGCTAGACGCTTGCTTTGAGAGAGATATGCGGCACCCATCAAGACGAACATCAGATATCCGACAAACACAGCCAAGACACGATCGATGGGGGTGACATGGTCCGGAAACACACCTCCGTGAAAGTACTTTACCCATAAAGGCGTCGAAAAGGCGTCCTGCAAGACAGCTGATCCGCGATTGCTAAAGAACGCCTGCACATCCTGATGTCGCTCTGCAAGGCGTGACCACGCGTCATTAATGACTCTCTTCTCGGCAAGGCTCTTGTACCATTCAAAATGTCGGCTCATGGCACCAGAAGCAGAGGGCCACATTTCGATATATAGCCGAACACCGAACACACCGTATGCGAGAAAAACAATCACAAAATCAACCAGCTGATTTGCCCAAAACGAGATAAACTGAATGGGGAGAACACCGAAGAAGCTTACGGGATGCGATACTATCACAAGGGTTACCTTACCGACAAGATAAGGGATCCAAAGCGATGCTGCAAGAGCTCCCGTGATAACAACCGTTGAAAATACTCCGTTTTGAAACAGTCCAGGCAACGGACCTCGCATCCCAATCAGCTCTAGAACTCCTTCCAAATCTTCGTTTTCATCCATCAGGTCATCTTCAGCACGTTGAGGTTCCGCTTCCATAAATGGGTTTCGCATGGCAACATCCTCCATTTCGGCCTCTGGCTCCACGTCACCTAGCACGTTATCGCGAAACCAGTTACCAACCGCATCCCACATACCGCCTCCAGCATGGCCGGCATCCCGTATCGCGTCGGCCTCATCAAGTCTCTGCTGTGCTTCACGCCGGTTTGCAAGTACCTCAGGAACATCGTCGAAAAACGCTTCAAATTCATCATGCACTCTCCGGTGCTGGTGTGCCAGCGCTACCTCGTCGTGAGGAAATTCCGGAGCGACCCCGTTAAACTCGCCGCCGTTGTCTGCCTCCGGCTCCGCAGGATTATTTTCTTCCTGCTCGTGCACTACCCCTCGTCTGCGAAGGAAATCTATGTTATTCTCCCCCGGCCGCTGATACTGGCCAAATGCGACCCCCTCAGCTTCTAGTTGATCTCTTAGTGCTCTGTCAAAAGGATCCACAATACGAATAGGGTCCGGAGGAGGTTGTGGTAAGTTCGCGTGGCGCGGAAAAACTTCATCCCAGTCACGCGGATCAATTGCTTCTGGATCAGGTGGAAGCATCGGCATGTTCACCGGATCTGCTGCGCGATCCGCGATTCGCCCCACGTCAGCTTCTTGGACTCGATTGTCCTCAGCGACATGAAGATCTGCATTGAAGGCAATGTCCTGCAAGATCCACTCCCTGATGAGAAATAATATGACGAACGTCAGTACGACTAATCCAGTGATGACCTGTCCTTCAAAAGTGTCCACTAAGATTTTACTGCACTTGTTAGTAGAGCAATATAATCGCAAAAGACCGAGGGGCACATACTTAACAGACGGATTGTTTGTAAATTCGCCCAAAAACAATCTCTTCAGTGTTGAGTTAGATATTATGTCAGAAGCCGCCGATTCGAGTGCCGAGGTGCTTGGCGCGTCGACTGTAATAGAGCGGCTTGATCCAAGGTTGATATCCAACGACTCCGCAAAGGTCTGGTTCGATTTCGGATCGAACATTTCGTCACTAAACCAGAAGAAGAACCGCAGAGAGTAGCGAGTGCTTAATGGTAGCCATCCTAGCCAAACACAGCATGCTAAGACAAAGCGCAGATAGAGAAGAATCGACGATCGAATGTGATGAATGACACGGCCCATGAAGAGTAATGGGGGAATTTGAGTCGGCATATCTGGCGCATAAAGCTTTGTGAGCTTGAATGACGTCTTGCATAGTTCGCAAGCTGGCTTTCGCTGCGAGTGTTGTAGCCATTCCATCAAACTAGTCGTAGATCAGGTTAGCACGTCGCACGCGTCAGAAGACAGGTCATGCACACTCACCATTCTTGATGGACGTATTTTATACTACCTCGGCACTTGCACGGATGGTATAAAGGTTCCTCCAAAGTGCCCTCTCCACGACAGATCCGACAAGTGTCGACTTCCTGTGGATTGGCATCATTTGGCAATTCCACATCAACTTGATCAGCGTCTGACATTTCGCAGTCAAACCCGCGGGGGCGTAGGCTAGAAACAGAAAATGTAGCACTGACGGCCCCTCAATAAATCAATCACAAAGTTGGCGACGCTTCCCGCTAAACTGAGTTGCAGAAAAGCATGTGTATATTGATTTTGAGATTTGCAGAGCTGATTCGAGAATGGTCCCGGAAATATACGTGGAGCGCGTCCAATTGTGGCATAGGGTTGCACAAATGTGACGCGGCGCTGCATTTGCTGCGCTCTCCAAACTTCACGATTTTATCTATCGCGACGACGAGCATTTGGTGTTGGATGTCCTCGTTATCGAGTAGTCGCCCGTAATTGCAGATACACCATGGATTCGGCTTCTACAAGCGACTTGGCGCCTCTTATTGGCGTCCCTGTCCCATCCTATTCTTCAATTGCGCCGTCGGCCCAGAGCTCAACAGCTGGACGACGCCCCGCAGCCCCTCTTCCCATCGATGGAGGCTTCACGACTTTCCTACGCATCGAAGGTGAAAAGCATGGCGAGCTTGTACCGCTGCATGAGATTACAGCTTGGGATGCTCATTTTCAGGGACCTTACTTCCATTCGATGATCGCGGTGAACGACCCCTGCGACGGCCGTGACTTTGGCGCCAACGAGCGGAATTACCTGGCTTGGATGCGTCTGGCGGCCGCGTTCACTTCTACTTCATTCGCATTCATTATCAACTTCTATATTCCTCCCGGCAAGTCAATTTTCTCTCCGCCTGGTCAGATGCCCATGGAGCCAAGTCTCCAGAACAGAGGCTCGCTGGCGTTCGGCTTAATATTTCTCGTCGCCGCGTTGGGTACTGTTATCTACGCGTTTCAGTTATACATGGAGCACATGCTTCACGTTGGACGGCGCAGATTACTTGTCCAGTTTAGTTCGGGTTCGATGATCTTTTTCGGTCTGACATGTGTCGCAATGTTCGTGGCTGCGTTCTACATGATGGCTGGTGGTTTGATAGAGCAGAGACGTATGATGTGGTCTCTTTAATTGCGTTTAGATGGCTGGGTTATAAGCGGGCCCTGATTCTGGTGTTTAATATAATTTTTTGGTATGCATGTGTCGGATTTGGAGCGTATAGTTTAAAGGATTAGTTAATGATTATGTAATAAATTGGTGCGAGGGTCTTCTTTGAAAGTTTTGAAATATTGCAAGTTAGTTCTACAGTTGTATCGCTTAATATAGTTAACGCATCAATATTGGAATCAGTACTATAGCTCCACTAAGTCGCAAGACCAAGTCCCAAGCACAATATATTCTGCAAGTTCGCAGTGCAAATGGTTTCCAGCTATCCCGCCAGGATAATACTACTCATGCAACCTTCCCCCACCCCAGATATGCGCCGTTACACCCTGATATTAGCCACAGTCTCGTCGTCATCTTCCAAGTCATCTTCAAAGACAAGCGTGTCAGGTTTGATCTCATCAATATCATCCCCGCCCACGATAGACGTAGAATCGCCGAGCATGATCACGTCGCTTTGAATCTCAGACATGTCGGTCGCGGTGTTTGAATCATCCAGATCGTCTAGGTCTGCGTCGTTGATAGGTGAACCGATGTCTGTATCCTCGTTGTCATTATCCTCGATATCCGTCTCGTCGTCATTTAACACAGTAGGTCTAACCGTGCTAGATCCCGTCAAAGTGCGACCTCTGAACGAGTCGTATACGGGTGGAGGGTTTGGCCCTAGAGACTCGGTCGGCCAGGACACAGAACTCGGCTTGAACGAAGATAGTCCACTCTTGTACGAAGGCGGATCGGCTTCGGATTTGCTTCCGCCGAGAGTACGGCCCTCGCCAGGGAATCTCGGCGCGGGCTCAGCAACAGCCACGGGAGGCGCAGCAATTGGCCCCATCGGAACACCGCCCATGGTTAAAATAGCGTCCGTCTCTGGTACTGACGTCGATGCCTCGGTACTCTTCAAAGCTGCATGAGTGGCTGCCTCCTCTGCCGCATGTCGTTCTTCAGGCGTAGCAAACGGGTCACCGCCCTGTGCAAGAATGTCACGCAATTTGTCTCCACCTAAGGGCTTAGACGAGCGCCTCCGGTAAAACAACAGATATGCAGCTTCGGTGACGCCGGCATCGGGAGTTGTCTCTCGAACTGATGAATCTATGTTAAGTTAGTCTCTACCCTGGTTCAACAAAAAGTCAGAGGTCATACCATCAAAGTAATACCACTTCCCATCAACAAAGTTCTTCACGTTCGCAGTATAATGACCTCCGCCGAGACCACCGAAATGATTATCAACCCCTATCAAGTCATACACTAGATGCTCCGGATTCTCATTTTGACCAGGATCGCCCACACGGCTTGATAAATCGAGACCTTCGACGGGAAAATCAATCTTCACGTCCAGCTTATCTCGCCGCGATGTTGACGAAAACCGCTTCAAATGCACAACAAAAATCTCTGGAACTTTCCAAATTTCAAATGTCTTGACAGCTTGTTGGTGCTTCTTGCAACGCGGGCAATACCATAGATCTTCCTCACCAAGCACCTCAGGTTTTGAGAATAAATTTAAACAATCTTCAAGCGTGATATCTTGATGTGTCTTGAACCTCCGTCGCTCCCGCCTAGCCTTAACATCGGGACTAACAACTATCTCCATATCCTCCCACGTCGCTCGACCGCGCTCAGTATCTGCAGAATCGGCAGCTCCAAAACACAAATCATGCGTCTCGCGAGTCCACTCGCAGATAATCGTTTCGCCCATCGACACATACAGACCAGATGGAGCCGAAGACGACGATGCAGAGCTAGTATCATCATTCGCTGCGGCCTGTTTAATCCGGCGGAGATTGGCGGCGTTCTCAAACAACGAGGATACGTCAGGCAGACTCTCTTCATCGTCAGTGTCAGACGCAACGTCATGTACCGTTCCGGGCACAAGGACCGGAACAATCTCGTCATCTGGGGCTTCGGCTCCACGTACGACATCGTCGTCGCTGTCGCTAGCATCCTGCATTTCGATATCTGAAGACGGAGCCCGCACATCATCCATCCAGCTCTGCTCCCCGTATAGGCTAAGCTCGGCGCCTGCGGTAGAACCTCTATCGCTGTCATTGGCATTGACAACAGTCGAATCGTCCGCACCACTGGCCAAATCGACGCTAGGGTTTGCCGCGGTATCGACATCAGTCACAGGCGTACTCAGAGCGCTGTCATCTTCAGTTTCAATCTCGGCAACCGACTCGACAGGGTCGATAACCATCGCCTTATACGGCTCTTCCTTTTCAGTCTTCTTATGCTGTTCGTTGTAACGGTCACGGATATCGACAGTCGAGTCAAAGCTAGAAAATAAAGTCGGAATAGCGGGATAAAGCCGGCGATACGAAGTCGGCGCAACGCCGACCTGGAATATCTCGGGTCTCAGCGCACTGCCAATCTCAGCAGAATAATCGTCACCGTCGTCCGAGCCCCACTCTGCAAGCGCCTTGTAAGTCGACATGCCTTTATACTTGTCGACAATCTTCGAGTATATCGTCTCAAACGACGACGCTTCGGCGGGGGTCAGTGCTAGTAAGAACGGGTACCCGAACAGATCTGCAGATCGGTATCGCGCATCGGTGTCTCGTTCGATTTTGTTCAAAACCGGAATGATTATGACATCCGAGTAATCAGGCTCCTGGGGCGCTTGATCAAGTTCGTATAACACTCCGTCGTCTGATTCGAGCTTCACGGCAATGAGATCATGATCGCTATGAACAGCGTAAAGCTTATTGTTGTAAATTGAAGTCGACACCAGCTATACTCGTTAGCCATCTACTGCTATCCACTTATCTATCCAAAAACTTACTCGGCTCGGATCCGTTCCAACAATTTTCGCTACGTAAGCCTTGTACTCCTTCACGGATGATCCTCCATTCATCTCGATCCCGACCTTAACAGGTGGCCCTCTAGCCGGAACATAAACAATATCCCTTGCAAACGTATTATCTACCGGTAGGGGCAACGTCAAATCCATATAGGGGTCGAATGTAATGCTGACTTTCTTGCACTCGGGGCAAACTAGCGTAGACTTGTACATGCCTGCAAACAGATCTAGGATAACGGAGTCGTTGCGCATGCGATGCAGCTCCCAGCACTTATTAGCCAAATCAACTACTGCATCCTTGCTATCGACTTGATCATCGGCTAATTCAGGCTTCTCAGTATACGGCTTCGACAGGATCCGATTCAAATCCTCATGCAAGCCGTCCAACAAGAAAGCCAGAAGCTCCTGTGAATCATGCTGTCCGTACCCGGAAAATGCAGGTCCGTAGCGACCGATGATGCCTTTAATCTCTCGGGGAGTGAACGATCCCATCGCTGACTTGCTTCCAAAAATCGAATGCACAAGCTGCGCGTATGCAGACGCGACTTTACCATCCATGCCCAGAGGATTCTTTGGGTTGAGTTCTGCTTTATACGCGTCGAGCAGAAAATACTTGGTCAGTTCTTCAACGTGGGTAAGACACTGCAAAGCTGAGTTCATGTAGCATGTGTTTCCGAGATTCGAAAGTCCCGTGGTTCCCTTTGTTCGGGAGTCGTTGTGGTTGTACTGGTTCCTGCGCGGTGGTGCTCGGTTCGCATTACGACGACTTGATGGTGCTGGTGCTCGGCGTTCAGAATATCCTTCATCGACTACCAAAGAGGCATTCATTCCAAGTCCAATGTCTCCCAAAGTGACATCCATGTCTGTGATGTCGACTAATTCCTTATCGACATTGTCGTCGGTGGCGCTTTTGAAAGGCAAAGTCGACGTTATTTTCCACAGCCGAATCACTTGCGCGGGACGAATATCAAGACGGTCTTTGACAGCCGACACAAGTTCGGATAATTTGTTCGTGCGAGACATGGTAAGAGATGGGCGCGACGATGATGCGTCATGCGATCGGCCGCTGATATAATGCAAAGTATAAACCGGAGGGAAAACTTCGACTTCGACATTTTTGGCGGCACCTGCTGAGGATGTGTTGACGGCAGTCCGCGGGATTTCTTGGGAGTCGTTGCCTTCTTCGCCGTACCTGTAACGACCAATTAGCAAAATCCCAAAAGGACAATAAATGAGACTTACCAGTCAACAATCAGCTTCCAAGCCGCCTCGGATATAATTTGATAATCAGGCCCAATGAGCGGCCGACCAGTCTCGTCAATGACGTACACATCGGAATTATCAACCGGCTTAACCTCATCGGTCTTGGACTCGACAAAGCTATTCCACCACGTATCTGAAAGAATATACCACGTCTGATCCTCCTCCATCGGCGCATTATTGGCCTGCTTCACTGCTTCGATCTGCTCAAGCACCGAGGTCGGTTTCGGCACGCCGTAAGTAGGTGTCATAATATCCTCTTGAATCGAAGACGACGGAGACGCAGTCGCCCATGAAGCACTTCCATCAGCATACGTTTCGCCCTCAATCTCAAGACCGCTCGTCAATCTAATCGGCATCATGCGCGTAAACTGGCCACGCTGACTATCCATCGACCCATCACCTGCCTCGTCGCCATTCACATCAGACGCAGGCGTGCTACTGGACGTATCCTCCACAACTCGGATTCTGGGAGACCCACCCTGAGTTTCCTGTTCAGTCGATTCAGCAATCGTTCGCTTTGTCGATCCTCCATGCGCCGTTGAATTAGTCGATGCGGAAACAGACGAAGTAGGCGATGCTTGTGTCGTAGCTTCACCGCCGCTACTGCTGCTGCTGGACAGACTCATTACATCGTTGGTCGACGACGGAGTCAAACCTGCGTCTGACGCGGTCACGGGCGATCCTGGACGCGAAGATGGCGGTGAAATCGATAGCGGTAAATTGTGCATTTCGAAGTTTTTTACTTTGAAGAAGTTGTGTAAACGAATGGAGCTGCTGGCAGAAATTCAGCTTGCTCGGTGTACGTGCTGGGCCGGAATTATAGCGAAGCCAGTTCACGATCTCGAATCAGATCGAAAGCGCTGTCACAAGCCAAACAAGCGTGCCAGCACTGCACAAAATATAGCCCCCTATAATAAAACTGTACTGTTGTGTACCAGTATATTATAGAAATCTGCCAGCAAGTGATTTGGCCGGCCAATAACGATCCCTGATTTGATATAATGTGAACTGGACGACCCCTTCGATGCGCCGTAAAACGGCTTTGTAAAATCTGTTGTTACCTCCCAATTTGGATTTTTCTCCGCAATTCCTGATCTTGAACTCGCACCTTGCTGAGCGTCTACTTGATTAATAGCGCGTGTTTATTATTTTTACAAAAATCTCTAGTTTCGAGGCTAATCGAGGCATTCACTATTCTGTTTTCATTGATAAAATGCAGACCACTAGATACTTCTACGGATATTCTGCGTCCTTCAGTTTCTAAAGAAGCCCAAGTTTGAGTTTCTCGAACAGGCGATCGCGAATTCCCGATTAGGCAAGCGCTCTCCCCGCCATCTCTCACAAACATATTTTTTACAAATTCCACAAAATAGTCTCAGTTTGAATACTGCTGTAAGCAGAGATAATTTTATTTCGCCTATCTAAAGACACTAATACATAGGCCAATCACAACAGTCTAACGGTCACGTGACAGGTTTTTACAGAGTGGCACAAACTACAACCCTTCAAATCGTTAATGGTGTTGTGGCGCAATGGTGAGCGCATCGGTTTTCGGTTTTACTGAAATCAAATTTACCGGAGGTTGCAGGTTCGAGTCCTGTCAACATCGATTCTTTTTTTCTGCATTTATTTTATTTTTTAAGTTGCTAGAGATGGAAAAGCACTATAGCAGGAGTGCAGGACTCACTGAATATAGAGTAGAAAAATCCAGTTGTCGCATGCGCGGTTAGAATGGGAAGTGGGGACGTGAGGATTTGCACAGGAATCAGGATCGAGATGAGAGCCATCTTCTTGCGAAAAGCCGACAACTGCATATATTTGATAATATGAGATTGCCACTCTAATCAAGTCTTTTACCAAGAATCAGTGAATCACATAAATAGTTATGAGTAAATGTATTTGTATCCCCAACGCCAAAAATGAATAACCAAATCAAACAAGCAATATATCAAGGTTGCTCGGCATCATCATCAGCCTTTGGCGGTCCACACGGTTGAATCATTTTCTAGAACACGCAGATTAGTCTCAAGCCTTAAAAATGTAGATGTAAACCCTCACGAAAACTCACGTCGATGAACATTGCACGAACTTTCAACTGCGGTTCGTTAAGCGCGACCGAGAAATGCTGCAGTAGTGCGGGGTGTCCGACGTATGACGCGTATGAATCACGCTGTACGTTCGTCAGCCATTCGCTATAATCTCGTCAGTATATGGCTGCAATAGTGATTTGGAAGATTCGAGGGGCCATACTGCTTGGTGGTGTCTGGATTTCCAACGCCGATGAAGCGAGTTTGAAGTTGTTCGAGTTGTTGCTGGGCGCGGAGTTTGTCGGCCTGGTATGGTTAGCGCTGGCTGCAATTTCCATTAAGCTGTAAAAAATTGCAAAGCTCACCATGATGCTCGATCCAGTCTCGAGCGAATGTGTACGAGATAGACCAATATGATCAAAAAGCTGGAAGGTTACGACTAGTTCATCGAAACACTGAAAGTCCCAAATTTCACGATCACGTGCCGCAAAGCAGGTCTCACAAAAGCGCGATGCCAGCTCATGATCCTGATCCATCTTGCAACTATAGTACAGCTAGTATCATGGGCAGTTCACCTACCTACACAGTTTACCTCCGGTTTCCGTTTCCGCGAGACGGATTTAGCGAGCCGCTGCCTGTACGTTTATCACGGCAATCGTTGGTCTAGGACGAGGTCGCGTGTGCTAACTTGGACAAAGGTTGAGTGGAACTCGGAGAAGGAACAGGAGCTTTGGAGTATCCTGTCGAGAGCAAATAAGAGAGCCGAGATTAAATGTGAGTTTTTGCCTAGTCAATAGGAATTGCTGGATGAGGGCTGACAGAGATATAGGGTCGCAACTGTAAGTGCCAATGAGATCAGATGCGCAGGGCGCGAGTTGACGACGACATTCCTAGTGCGGAGTATTTCTCTGCTTCGATTCCATTTCTGTTGCAAGAAGCTGCTTGGCTTTATGAGCGGGAGTTGCAACAAGTGCGCGAGGAGATGCAGCGAGTGACTACACAAAGCGGTATGTTGGTCTGGTATACCAAGGTAAGGGAGGACTGACTGACGCGTTACAGCTCTTCTTGTGAACCAGTCCATGCGAGAAGATACAGAGACGACTGCATTGGACGAGTCGCTCGCGGCTCGACGGATAAGACTAGCCCAGCGTCGGCGGCCAGAGAGCAGTATGTTGCTTTGTCTCAAGGCTACAGCGATGCAATAACTGACGATTACAGACATGTCCAACTACAGCGACGCGAGATCGCAGATTGTGCATGAGGACGCGCGCGCGACTTCGCGGCAGTCAGAGGAGCGTGGAGAGGACTACGGGTCACCGCAGACGGTGGGTCGCGAGATAGAACAGCCGCGGTCGCTGAACACAAGACCGCTGTCGACAAGGCCGCAATTACAAGCATCAGCTACGAGGCCGGTGCGGACGCCGTACATTCAGTCGAGCTTTAACCGCGGAGGAGCAGTCGGTGCTGGCGTAGCTGGTCGAGACGCTGGGAGGGACGGATCGCCGCAGCAGGGCGGTGGAGGGTCGGCGAGAAATACGGGCCCGCATAACAGCACGGGCAGCTCGTTTAGCGATATATCGGACGCGAGTATCAGTCGGTCTGCGCTGGAGGAGGCTCTACTGAGCGATCTGAAGGGCGGCAGCGGGGCGAGCAAGATGTCGATGATTTCGGGCGTGCTGAGGAGTCGGTACTTTGAGCGGTAGTTGTCATAAGTCATAACTTATAATGCCACTACTAATTGATTGCTGTTTGACTATTGGCGCTTGACAAGCCATGTTGTTGGTGGTTGTGTAGTGAGTGAGTCGTCATCATGATTCATGATGTCCACAGACGATGTCCTAGTCCGGCTACAGCGGTTCTACAGTCTGACGGGCGTGACGTCAGGGTCACTAATCACAGGCTGATCACGATGTGACCTGCGATAGTGCAGTTTGTTCCGCAACGAGTCGGCGCGGCAGTGCAAGTGCAGCGGCGAGTGCGACGAGACGACGGAGGTCGGCCGCTGTTCAGAGCCCGAGTAGTGTGATAATGGCCCGCGGACGGCGAGCGGCGGAGCCCAGCCCGCGGTGTCGCGCGGGCTTTGTGTACAAACTGCCGTTTCCGCGCTCGCAGCGCTGACTAACGCGCACGGCCACGGCGGCGGTGCGGCGTGGCGGTGCGGCTCAGGCCAGTTTCAGCTTGCTCTAGCGCTTCTGCTTCGGCCTGTTCTGCGAGTCCGTGTCACTCCGCCCGGCCTCGCGACCTCACCGCCGCCCATCACCGCTTCACCACTCTCCAGCACCCTCTCCAGCCCACACCACCCGCCCCGTCGCCGCCTCTCCGCGACCCGCTGTTCATGGCCGCGGCCCCTTCCGCTGCTCCGCCGTCGCCGCCGCGCAAGTCGCACGCCCGCCCCGCTCCGCACTTCCTCCCGCAGCTTCCGCAGCCCTTCGCGCTCGCCTCCGTCTCCGTCTCCGTCCACTCGGCCTCCGCCGCCATCCAGACCCAGCCCAACTGCGCCTCTGCCGCGCCGGGCGAGTACTGCGATCCCAAGCCCGCGCCGGAGCGGCTCCGGTGAGTTTGCCGTGCAATTGCCGTCTCTAAACGCCGCCGTTGGCGAGAGAGATAGCAATGCGCTCTCCGTTAGCGAATCCCGACTAACCAGACCACAGCACACTGCTCGCCTCCGACGCAATGGCTACCCCCGAGTCTGCTGCCGTCGCGGTTTCCGCGCAGCGGCCACGGCCTACCATCGCCTCGGCGTCCACGCCCGTGTTGCCGACTTACTCGTCTCTCTCGGCAGCCCTCGCACGGCCCGGCAACTTCGTCAATCCTACCGCTACCTCCACTGCCAACAATCCCAATCCCGCTACCAGCCCATCGTCCACCTCTGCCGAGTTTAACCCGCGTGATCACTCGGCCTCTTCGGCGACCTCGTCCTCCTCCGCCGACTCCACCAACGACGAGGAGGCTGTCGAGGACTACTGCGCCGGCGGCTACCACCCGGTCGCTATCGGCGAGACCTTCAAGGACGGCCGCTACACCATCGTGCGAAAGCTCGGCTGGGGTCACTTCTCGACCGTCTGGCTCGCTCGAGATTCGCTCAGCGCGCGTCACGTGGCGCTCAAGATCGTCCGGTCCGCTGCGCACTACACGGAGACCGCGCGCGACGAAATCAAGCTGCTCGAGAAGATTGTATCCGCGAACCCGGAGCATCCCGGCCGAGCTCATGTGGTCTCGCTACTGGACTCGTTCGAGCATCTTGGTCCGAATGGAACCCACGTCTGCATGGTTTTCGAAGTCCTCGGCGAGAACTTGCTCGGGCTCATTCGCCGCTTCCACCACCGCGGCGTTCCCGTCGGCCTCGTCAAACAGATTGCAAAGCAGGTTATGCTTGGTCTCGACTATCTGCATCGCGAATGCGGCATCATTCACACCGACCTTAAGCCCGAGAACGTGCTGATCGAGATCGCCGACGTCGAGGAGATCGTGCGCATTGTCGAGCAAGAAGACGCCAACAAGCGCCGCGAGCGCGAGGAAGAACTTGCCCGGCGTCGGCAAAACAAGAAGAACGCTTCCGGCCGTGACCGCGTCGGCCGTCGCTCGCGCCGACAGACGCTGATCACGGGATCCCAGCCGCTTCCCTCGCCGCTCGCAGTCTCATTCAATGGCGGTTCGTACTTCGACTCGCTCGTAATGTCGCCTATCGTGCCTCGTACGACCTCGCACACAGCCGTCTCCTCCTCAGTTGCCTCATCCACCAACGCAATGGACATCTCGTCCAACTCAAATTCCAACTCCAACACAGATCCCGAGGAGGCAGATTCGACTGAACCACGGGATGAGACTAGTTCGGACGCAATCATCCAGGATGGCATGTCAAAATTTTCTCTTTCACGCGACTCGCATATGTCTGACGGTTCCGGCTCAGCCTCGCCATCGTCGAGCACTGCAAACATCGGTGAACTTATTAAGGTCAAGATCGCGGATCTCGGCAACGCGTGCTGGGTCTCGCACCACTTCACAAACGATATCCAGACTCGCCAATACCGTTCGCCCGAGGTCATCCTCGGTGCACGTTGGGGCGCGTCCACAGACATCTGGTCCATGGCCTGCATGGTCTTCGAGCTTGTTACGGGCGACTATCTCTTCGACCCGCAGAATGGCAGCAAGTACTCCAAGGACGACGACCACATCGCACAGATAATTGAGCTCCTTGGCCGCTTTCCGCGGCATCTCGCCATGGGCGGCAAGTGGAGTCTCGAGTTCTTCAACCGCAAGGGCGAGCTGCGGCATATCCACAAGTTGCGCGCTTGGGCTCTGCCAGACGTCCTGCACGACAAGTACCACCACGAGACCTTTGATTCCCAGAGCATAGCAGACTTCATGCTGCCGATGCTCGAACTCAATCCCGAGAAGCGTGCGGACGCGGGCGGAATGTCCAACCATGAGTGGCTCGCTGACGCAATGGGCTTGGAAAATTTGCATGTGGACAGGGAGGTCGGAAGTACTGGCGTCGGCATCGAGGGATGGGCGTCAGAAGTCCGCAAGCATTAGCCTCCCTTGTTACAACTATGTCCACCCTTTTTGACAAAAGACGAGCAAGTATGTCATGTGTCTGACATGCAGGTTAGACAGGCTAGATAGTTTTGGCTGCTCGTGTTTTTGTCTTTCATTTGTTTTTTTGTATGCCTTTTTTTTGTATATCGTTCGCAGGTCCGGGTTGTCATTTTTGATCTTTGTGACATTAGGGTACAGGTTTTTACAGTATTCATTCAGCACACGTACTTCTATCTGATTTTGTTATTTACATATATTTTGAAAGTTGTCCTCATAATCTAATGTCTCATTTATTTTATTATCTATTCGTACACTTCACAGCACTACCATCTTACAGAAATCACTCCTCGTCGTCCCCAAACGACAGCTGGATAGTTTTCTTCTTCTTTGCACCCTTCACCTTCTTCGTCGTCCGTTGATCTGACTTTATCTCGTCGTTCGGTGCACCCTCGTCGTCCTCCGCCTGCCGGACTTTCGACACAACTTTCCGCTTCGCTGCTCGGCTTCCAAACTCGATCCCGCCCGCCGCCTTTGACGAACTCGAAGACGGCTCTACCTTCTCCGCCGTCTTCTCCATCTCTTTCCTCTTTTCCTCCCGCTCAATTCTACCAGAATAATCAGCATCACTCTTTCAGTTATAAAATCGAATGGATAAATGTGAAAACTCACTTGATCTGCTCAATCCCCTTCCCATTCTTCATTTCTTCAAACTCCTCCTTTGAGATCGTCACCCCTTCAAACACATACTCTGGTACGCTCGACTCGTCATCGCTCTCCGCGTCTCTCGCGCCTGATAAATCACTCGGTCCGGATCGTTTGTCGGAAAGCGTTCGCTCGGCTGGTAATTCGCCGCGTAGAATTTGCAAAAATTTAGGCGTCTGGCGCTCTTAGAAGTGCCGTGTTAGTTGAGGGAAAGGTGCACAGGATGGCCTGACGGGGAGACGTACCGAAGGTTAGCTGGTTCTTCTTCGACATTGGGTTGATGGTGGAAGCTGAGATTGGATCTGCAACTTGGATAGAATTCTCGGTTACATTACTGATCTAACAGTAAACACGCATTATTCGTGCTATCGCGATAGCTATACATACCCGGAATATATATGTTGGCACGCGAGACGCGTTTACTTGCAATTAAGATCACGTCCAAAATCGTTCAATTCCAAATCACGTGTCCAGTATTTACGAACTGCAACTACAAACAATTCCCTGTCCAGACACCGGCACGTCCCCAATAAACCTCATTTCCTCCTCATAGTTCTCCTCATCCTCCTCCTTCGACGTCCATTCATCCTGGAATGGATGCGTCGCCATAAACAGCACACGGTCGACAATCTCGTCATCATTCTGCCTTTGAACACGCGTAATCACTTCATCTAAGATCCAGTTCCGTAACACGAAATTCGGATTTATAGAGTCCATTCGTGCTTTCCGTGCTGTGTCGTCCGTGTTGGATTCTTCCTCCAGACGGGTCTTATACTTTGTCATAAGCCAATCGTGGATTTCTCGCGCCGAGTCTTCTGCAGGCGGGAACGTACGACCGCGATCATGGGTCAAAAACAACTCCTGAACCTGCTTCGCTGTAATTTCCTCCTCGCCTTCTTTCGGAAACAAACAAACGCGTCCTAATCGTCTAAAGAAGTGCTGGAAATCAAGACCATTGAACTGCATCAAACTCAGCGCAGAATCGATAACCCCCTTCCGCGCATCCCCGTCCTTGACAGTCAAGAGTCCCAATCGCTTCGACAGAGTGGCCGTGTACACTTGTTCGTAGACTTCTTTATAGAACTCTCCCGCGTCGTCAATTTTCTTTTCCGCATACTCAATAAATTTGTCGATCTTGTCGCCGGGAATGCCGTCCGCCATATATTCTTCCGTGTCTAAAAACGATGGATCCTCGACGCCGAAAAGTTCAGCCAGGTCTTCACCTAACCGGACTAGATTCCACCACATAATTGTAGGCGTATTTTGGTAGGAATAGCGGAGTCGCCCGTCGTCCTTGCTCGTTAGTACGGGTCTTCAAAATTGAGTCGGATAGGTACTCACATGGTTCGGGGTGAAGGTAGGATTATACGTCTAGATTCTGTTAACATTCGCCTTTCAAAATAGCGCCAGCAATTACTCACGTCCATGAAAGAGAATGGCCCATAATCCATACTCAGACCGTAAATCGATACGTTGTCCGTGTTCAAAACACCACTAAATCCTGTCAGCCAAAATCGCCATATCATTGAAAGTAAAGTAGACCTACTTCATAAACCCATACGCCTGCCAAAGTCCCGTGCTCTCGGCTGTCCTTCTCACAACCTCTCTATAAAAAATCTCATACCTCCCCATCCCTTTAAACAGTTCCGGGTTCCTACTGACAATGGTATCCTGTCCCTTAAACACCTCGTCGATAACGTAGTCAGCAATTGTCTTTAGTAACCGTCTATTCCCGCGGCGCCGATGAATGTCAAATGTCCCGAATCTGATCCAAGTCTCAGCCATTCTTGCCACGATAGCACGAGGCTCGATTCCGTCCCGCCGGACGCCTTCATTGGTTAATCGCGCGAGAGATAGTGCTCTTGTAGTTGGGATTGAGAGTGCGTTCAAACCTTCGGAGACTAGAAACTCGCGAATACTAGATCGAAGCACTGCCATGCCGTCGCTTGAATTGTTAGCAGCCTCGCATACACACCAAAAAAATCACGCCAAATACATACGCAAAGCGAGAAAATGGTGTCAACCCGGCTCCCTGGTCACAGTTAACCTCCACTTCAATATCAAAGCTCAAGCAAATTATCTGGAGATTTCACCTTCAGCTGCACCTCATATCGAGCGCCAGTCTCCGGATTCGTTCCTTCGAATATACTAATTGCGCGGCCGTCGCCCAGTTGTCCCGCCCATTCTCCGCTGAAATAAAATATCAGACACGTGTCCTTCTTTGACGTAAAAAATACGGTCGGACAACACTCACAATTGGAATCCGCCGTAGACCTGAGCCCATGGGTAATGCTCTTCAAATATTCTATTCCCAATAACCACCTCCTTGAACAGCACGGTATCCTTCTCCGCCAGCGCGAGTCCTAAATCTTTCATAGCCGCATCACTGACAGAAATAATCTTCGCTTTTTCCAAAACATGCTTGTCGGGCGCGACGTAGGTAAACGCGGCATCTAAGACCATACGGGGACCAAGAACCTTGGGGTTTTCCGGGTTCTTTGACGATTCGGGTGTCGGCACGAGTGGATCTGCTGGGAGAGTTGAGGTGAACACATGGGACTTGGGAAGGTCATTGAGAGACACTCCTGCGAATTTTGATGTGGCCATTTCGTGTGTTGTAGTTGGCGAGGTTGTTCCTGTAGAGAATAGTTGATTCGATGTTACGCTGCGGAGCTGAGATGCAATTTTGAGGTGCTGCAGTCGCGATATTTGTAGACGACCCGCAGAATAAGACCGTAGCATTGACTGACAAGGAATTGTCGAATTGAACAAGCACAAAGAAGATACAAGAGGATCTCACTTGGTATTTGTTTCTCTCGTAACCGTTCGTCCGATCGATGACATATATGACGTCGATATAATTATTCATCCCACTTAGGAAGTTACCCTGCTTCAAATCTTATCCCTTCCTTGTACGCGTCGAACTCCGGAAGACGCGACTTGAAATTTGTTGGATCGCTCAGATACGTCAATTATATACACGCTTTCCAGATTTATAGGCATTGCATACTGAATGCATAGCTAGCTACTTTGGGCTATTTGTGCGTGTTGTGTTTGGATATTGTTATAATTGCTCGGCATTGAAGAGTCGAGGAGAGTGATAACACTTTTATCTGAATCGATCATCAAGTTGAAATTCCGAACCTGCAGTCCTATCTCACCGACCAAAGCAGACATGGTATCACGATTGGAAGGTCTCCCGTACGAGATTCAAGTCAAGATACTACATTACGCTGGCGCTATCAACAAACAGCACACTGCCGTCGGTCCACGAGTTGCACTCAGCCAAGTATGCGCGTTATGGCGTGAAATCATCCAATCGATCTTATTTCACACAATTGAGCTCGATGTATCAATTGAAGCAAACGTGGAGATGGATAAGCTTACTGGCTCGAATTTGAGCCAGGCTGAAGCCATGTTTCGTGCGAATCCGCTGTTGGCGACGTATGTTCGTGCCGTCAAGATCGGGTTCATTGTGAAAGTCGTGGATCGCAAGGATCCGACGGTGATCAAGAACACGATGGTTCGGATTTGGAAGTTGCTCGACCAAATTTCAAATCCGGCTATTCGTCGAAAATCGATCTTTCAACCGCGCGAAGAGCCGTTGAAAATTTCGTTCCGGGATTTTAGAGATCCGTATACGGAGACTTCTGCGACACCGTATCCTGGACTTATTGCCTTAACGGCGTCGAACACGATTCAGCCGATTGACGTGCCGGTGTATCTGGAATTGCGTGATGCGGTTGTTCGGGGACGGTACTTCAGTAAAGAGTCCATGTCTAAATTCATCGAATCCTTCAGCCAACTGCTTGGATTGAAAGTAAGCTATGCGTTTATGGATGGCAAGTTTGACCAATATAAGGAGTACTACGGTGGTATGTTTTGGTTACATTTATACTGAATAGTTTGCGCTATGGCTGACAATATTTTCATAGATGTCCTGACAAGCATTCAATCATTCCCCAAAACCCTCACGCGACTCGAACTCAACTTTCATCCCCGGAAATTCAACGATGGAGGACGAATCGCGCACGATATCTACGAGACACAGCTGTCTAGCGCCGCCGCGGGCGACCGCCTTAACCGAGCTGTGCGAATGCTGGCGACGAACGTGAAGGTGTTCAAATACACTGGTCCAGTTACTCCCGAGCTATTCTGCGAACCGTCAGCAATTCAGAGCGGGGTTTCCGTGACCGAAGCTCAGAAGGTCGCGTTCCCGAATCTCGAGAAATTTCTCGTCCGATTTGATTTATTTGACTCGTTTGGAAACGCGTACTTTACGCCACCTTCTGGCGGCCAGTCATCAGTAAAGCTAGTTAATGATTGGGAGTCTCCCGAAAGCGAGGAATCTGCCGACGAAGCACCGTACGAATCGAGCAAAATTACCGGGACCGTTCGACGTCGGCTGAGCCATCGTTATGTGGACCTCAGCGGGACGTATGTTGGGAATCTGGACCTGCTGCAGCGTCTTGCGCGAGCATACACTGTTGCAGCGATACAGGCGCCAAAGCTGAAGGTCATGCGGGTAGAAGATTATTACAGAACCTCGAAGTTCGTGTTTGTGGCTAATCTGAAGATGAACAACGGAGGATATATCAAGCAAAGCCTGGCGGACGCCGCAGCTGCTCAGCACGAGAACATGGTATACATGAAGTACTTGGAATTGTCAGCGGCTGAGAAAGCGCTGTGGGCGGAGAAGTGTGGTGAGAACAGTCTTTCGTTTGTTGCCGAGCAGATCAAGTTGGTGATGCGGATGCCAGAGACGAACGCTGCCTCATGATGGATCTTCATATGATTTCTGGACAGATCCTGGTTTTCTGGTTGTATGGTCACTATAGTGTTCTTTGACAGTTTGACTTAATCATGAATTGTGATGCTGCTGAAAACCAGCGTGTGTTCGTAGATATCTGGCGGGGGTCGGCTTCTCTGGACTTCTCGGAAGTCTGCGCCGGAAGCAGGTGTTACAGATATCGGTCGCGTGACTCCGAATAACGACGATTTTACAGCATCATATGATCTTCCATAACATAAAAACGAGAGAGCAGACCCTGTCGCCACAGCCCGGGCACATGGTCCATTAAATATCCCATAATCGCGGCGAGGACGCGCAGCCGACGCGGCGCACACGCTTCCGGCACCCGCGGCAGCCGGCAGCGGGAGTCTGCCACTCAGCGTCGAGCGCTATAACACAACCCTGCTGCCACCGACTTCTCCCCCGCCCGGAACCTGAGCTCACCTCACCGCCCCC